>JAEUWP010000233.1:0-47787 GCA_018524725.1 Podaxis mareebaensis | reverse complement strand
AGGGCACAGCTGTTATAGAGGCCTTTAGCTTGAGCTTGTGATTGTTTAGGACAGTCCACTGAGCTCTATTTCACTTTTGCATAACCCCAATCTCCTCTATTTTCTGTTCATTGTCCCCCAGAACTCATTTGAGGACAGTAGTAGCTACTTAGCTGTATTTCATCATTTTTGTAACTACTACCTTAATTTTGACCCTCTACATCTGGAGCCCACTGTGAGGGGGAGTTCAGATATTAGAGGAGTACTTGTTTTCTTCAAAGGCAACCTTTCAAGACATCTTTTGGACCACCTCCAAAGAAGTCTCAAGAAAAGAACTTGAAGCAACTGCCCAAGACCACTATCTCAGGCAGTTCTGCTTCTGCCTCTTGAAGAAAAACCCAAAATTCTGTGAAAGCTGGTTTAGTACCACCCTTAGCATCACCTAAGCAAAAGTCTAGACCTCAGCTAGCAGAAACACACACTCAACTTGCAAATTCCACTTTGCAATGTGAAGTAGCTACCTTCTGAGTGTCAGCTGCTATAGACACATTCTCTTACCAAAGTGAACTTTTTTCAAACTTGAAAAGACCTTCAAAGATGGCAAACTATACTATGCCTCATATACTATCCCATGAAGCTCCTTCATGGGATGGCAGACCAAATTCTCTCAGGAATTTCATCTGGCATGTTGAAAGACTGCTAGAATCCTGTAAGATTACTGATGATAAAGAAAAACTTGAGTGGCTAGTGACCTATGTGGATCTAGAAACAAGAGAAGAATAGATTGAGTTCTCAGAGTACAAGGATGGGGACTATGAGGCTTTCAAAGAAAGACTCAAGAAGGAATTCCCTGAAACTGTTACTCATGAACAAGGTTCAGTCAGAAGACTAAAGAACATATGTCAGGAATTTTCTGGTATTGAACTTCATGAAGAAGATAAACTCTTGACTTTCAAGAGAAGGTTCCTTACTGAAGCTAATAAGTGTCTAAAGCCTCCAGCTCTCATTTCAAATAGAGAGTTAGTGGAATTATTCACCTCTACCCTCAGTAGAGATTTCCAAAGAGCTCTAGATGCCAGACTTAGTATCAGTGGGACTACTAGACAGGTCAATAGGCCTGATGAACTTAGAGAAGAAGATCCTTATGAACTGAGTGAAGTGATTAAACATGCCACTAGCCTGGTGACTGGTAAAACACTAGTCAGATCACAACATTCAGAAAGAAGTACTTTGCAGTCTACTGCTAGAATGCCAAAGGCAGAGTCTGTAGAACTTCAAAGCAGAATAGCTAGGGATATAGCATCTCTACAAGAAGGGATGGTCAATCTTAAAGATATGATTTTGATCCAGGAAAAGAATATTAAGTCCTGGATGGATAAACTAGCTCAAGACATTAGCCAAAGTACTAGCAACATGACTGCTCTTAGGACAGCTCATGCTCAGAGCCAGGAACACAAGGCTCATAGCAACTGCAGGTACTGTGGTGAAATTGGGCACTATCTTCAAGAATGTCCAAAGAAGAATGCAGACTTAGAAGCAGGAAAGATAAGATGGGATCCTCAGAGAAGATATATAGTCTATGGAGATGGAAGTTCAATCCCTCCAGGAGAAGGACCAATATCACAGAGAGTAGAGAAATACTATTGTGCTAAGTCAGCACATATGTTTGTCTCACCTCCAGATGATGGTTTCCCTGACTTGGATGAAATCCAACCTCCAGTCAGATATTCTTCTTATGTTTACAACAAAAGGGATTCCAGAGATGACTATCTTGAAAGACAGATGGAAATAATTTGGTGACAAGAAAGTGAATTGGAAGAGATGAGGAAGCTAGTTGCACTCCAAACAGGAGGAGCTTCATCTAGGATGGGTCCACCCAGAGTAGCTACTTCAGTACATCCAGAAGATCCTTTAAGTCAGATGGCAGAACAGCTGTCAGCACTTCAGGAACAGTTTGGACAACTCCTCTCTTCAAAACCTGAAGTCAGAAATCCTAGAAAACCTCAGCAGGGTTTCTAGAACATCCAAGGAAGACTCTACCCTCCAGAGATAAGGATAACAAACCTAAACATCATCTTCGATATTTGGGCTTCTACTTTGATTGGGCCCTATCCTTTAAAGAACACATCCAATACTACTCTACAAAGGTGCTGTCTACAGTTAAATGCATGCACCTCCTTGGCAACTCTATCCAAGGCCTCTCCCCCCTACACAAATGCCTCCTCTATAGGTCTTGTGTAGTTCCTATCACCATATATGGATTTCATTTATGGTTTAATCACAATGGCTGATACAAAGGCCTCATCAAACAACTCCAGCAAATGCAATGGTCTGCAGCCCTATGGATCACTGGTGCATTCTGCACCACACCCACAGGTGGAGTGGAAGCCATTGCAGGCCTCATCCCCATCCAACTCCATCTCTTCAAACTCGCCAAGCATTGCTCTCTTTGCTTCCAAACTCTTCCTCCCTCCCACCCAATCAAAATCCTCACATGTGACATTGACCCCCTTGACATGCACTCTACCAAAACCTGATCCACAGCACTAGACTTTGTTTCTGATGCCCAATTAGTTTCGGATCAGTTCAACTGCCTTCACCCAAGTGCCAAGCCCAGTCAGCATTTAGTTGACCACTTTGAATCACAAATCCACTTTCACCAATGTCCTACTCCCACTGATAGTAATGTAAAAGCTAGATATATCCAATCTCTTAACGTAGCTAGGGATTTGTCTTTCTCATCTCCTGTATCATTAGTTGTCTCTTCCAATGGTTCTGTCCCCCTCAATCCGTGGCTCTCCACCTCCTCCACTTTTCTTGTTTTTAGTTCTTCTGCTTCTGACATTCTCTCCTCTTCTGTCTGCCCCTGTGGGGAAGTAATTTCTTCTGACTCCAAATTGTATGCCATCCATCTCAGTCTCTTTTCATCCATTTCTCTTGCTATCTCTCATAGTTGTTCCTCTATTTCTTTCTTTACAGACTCTATCTCCTCTGCAAAGTTACTTTTTAACTATGGCCCCCACAGTGCTCACAAGGATGCTTTAGCAGTCATCCCTCTTCTCCAAGAGTGGTTGTCTTCCTCCCCCCTCAATAACATCCACTTCTGGTCAGTTCCCTCATCCAAAAAATGGTCAGTTCACTTCCAAGCACATAATCTCGCCAAGTTGCTGCACATACCCAACAATCCATGGTTCCCCATCTGCACATCTCTAGGTTACATTCACAACCACTACACTACTAAATGTCTCTCTCTCTGGAGACAAAAAATGAATGTTCCCAAATACCGAGGCCATAACTGGCTTCCTTTTACCAACCCCGTGGATCAACCCCTGGAACCTAAATATGCCAATGGCAGCACTTGGCTCTCATCAGGCCTTGGAGCTGACTCCAATCTTTGCACACGCTTCACCTGCTGTGTGACTGACCATGTGCCTATCAGCACCCTTAGACAGCACTTCTTCCCAGGGCACTATATCACCTCCTGCCCATGTGGAGAGGAACTTGAGACTCAGGACCACATCATCCACCATTGTCCCCTCTACCATTGGCCTTATGGTATTCATACAAATATCTTTTGGCTCATCGAGTTCCTTCACAAAAACCTGCCAGCTTTCTCCTTCACTGCACATGTAGCAGCTCATTGATCAATTGGAGCAGTTAATATTAACAGTGAGTTGGTTCAGATTTCAGTTGTTCTCAACCTGGAACTGATCAACCATTCAACAGTGAACTGTTTACTTAGCCATTTTTAGTACATGACTAAATTTGATCACAAATGGATCATGAACTGTTCAAAATATTGAACAGTTCACTTAGGCTAGATATGATTGCAAATGGATCATGAATCATTCACTTATGCCTTATGAACCAATCAAATATATCTGAACCATTTATTTACATCCTGAATGGATGCATGAACAGATACATGGATGAATAATGAACAGATACATGGACGAATCAGCCATTTACTCATGCTATATGAACTGATCAATAACAGGATTATGTTTGAATCACAGATCATCTGTTCAGGCAGTGATTCATTTCATGGTAGCTGGAGAGGATCTGGATTGTTTGGCTGAAACCAGCTGTCAGAAACAATATTGTGTAAATGCAGGTTACTCACTAAGTATATATGCCTTGTCCCATGCATTCTGAGCAAATCTTGCCAGCTTCAAATAGATGTCTGCCTGCCGATAAGCAAAGCTGCAATACCCATGGCCCAGATCCTTATCTGTCAACTCATTGAGCATCTGATCCCTGATGACTACCCAGATATCCTTCATTCACATGAATGAAATAGTGGTCCTTTTGAGTTCAGCTTGCAATATTTCCACTTCTTCTCTCACACAATCAAGCAGGGCACATGAACAGAACCAACGGACACGATCCACTGAAAATAGTTAGTGATAGGATGTGGTAGCTGAACAGGGCACATACATTCCAGTTGCCAATCGTCCTCTGAAGCATCTTTTGGCTTACCTGTCACCCAGAACCATGGCTCCTTTTGCTTTGAACTACTGAGGGGATCAAGAGTAGTCATGTTCTTACCCCACAGCTCATTCTGGTCAAGTTGTTTGAGTTCTGAGTTAGCTGGAAGTCCAAGTGTGACAAGAGCTTGATATGCTGATTCATACTGTCTTGCACATAGCTGAGCATTGTTTCGGAGGGAGGTGAGTATAGTCCAAGCCCAAGTGTTTGGTCGCTGGCCATGGACCTGAATCTTCTTCTCATTGCAGCACATGTTGTAAATATGAATAGAACACTGTAAGTCATCGATTGCATCATATGCCTGTCCCAACTGGAGATCATATTCCAATCTCGACAATTCCTCCATACCAAATTCCTGACACTCCTTGATGCTAGTATAGGACAATGGCAACTCTAGGATTTCGTCCTTGGGGTTGAGAGCATTTGCATGCCCATGGGCCTTTGGGAAAATTTCATGTATGCCCAATCTCCACCATTCAATGACTCTAAGTAGGTCGCTTCAATTACGGCTCAGTGCCTCTTGATTGGCCTGCTTTGATGAGGCCTGTACTTTGACTTTGGACCTTGAACCAATGGATGGATCAGTATTTAAACAATAAATACTTGAACCAACATACTGCAATGATTCAATTTCAATCACTTTCTCAAGCAGGTGAATCAGTCTGGGACACTCATCGGCTGCCTGTTGATTGGTGATTTGTTCAACAAGCTTGGCAGATTGCACAGGCTGGGAAGGCACTACAAAATAGTTCAGTTAATTCGACTGACAATGCAAATTGAAATCAAATTGTGCCTACCTTCGACCACAGCAGCTTGATAGGCACTGAGTGGACTCCCATCCTTGTCCCTCACAGGAAGCTCCGTCATCTTCTCCCATTTGCTCACAGTCTCCTTTTTGAATCGACTTGTTAGTTTTTCAAAGAGCTCCTTGCACTCTTGATACTCGTCCCAATATTTGTAGAAGCTAGACAGCAAATACTTGGCTAAATATATGTTGAGATTAAGTCTGCAATAATGACGGGGGTTACTTATGGAGTCAGTGAAGCTTTGTCCAGTTCCAGTATGCATTGAAGTCATTGAGGGAATCATGTCAATGACTGCTGCTTTGTTCCTTTGTACTGCCAGTGGCATGGTTCTGCTCTGCCCATGCACTCTCAATACCTTCTCTGCACATCATTCCAGAGTATGGCATATACGAAAAGGAACAATTGAGCTGGCATTTTACCCCATGCCCATGAATGTGCATCTTTGGAATTGCTCCTCTTATGTGATCAAAGACCTGATTCAGTTGAGGAAACTGGTGTTCCATCCGTTTCTTCAGGTTTATTGAATATTGACACCAGATGTTGTAACTGAGCATGATCCATCATTGGTGTAATGCTTCAGGGCCAAGGGCACTGGCAAAAGTAAAGTCTGTGCGTACATACCTTGAATGCGAAGTTTATTAGATATACTCTGATATGGGAGCATCAATAAATGTATGATTCTCCTCGGACAAGGTCAACAATGCCTTGTGGTTGATAAAACCTGTGTCGTGCACACTGAACAGCTACCACACCACTGTATATCATGTTTGTGAATTTGATCATCTCTTTTTTTTTTTTTTTTTTTTTTTTAAATCGACGTTTATTGCAATAGACTAGCTACTACAAATGGGTGCACGATAGCAGTCCCAATACCGAAACTAGAGAAAGGAAACGAAAAAAAAAAGGGGGAGAAGACTTAGAACTAGAGAGGTGAGAGTATACGAAATACACGAGAGAGGTGAGACGAAAAGAGAGAGAAGCTAACTTAACGAATCGGAAAAGGAAACGAAGAGATTGGGGAGAGATGAGGAGAGATAGGAGCAGGGAGCTAGCTATGATACAGGGTGATGATGGAGGGGGAAGACCTTTAGTGAACATCGGGTACTCCATTTCTTGCAAGTCGCTCTCTCCTGTTGAGGCGGCGCGTGGCGAACTCCTCTTGGGTGACGGGTCCTTGTATTTGGTCAGCGAAGGAAAATGCCGCGGGGTTTTGGTCTAGGAATTGGATAACCCAGTAGAATCCATCGCGTAATCCTACTGGGTATCGGAAGCGGGGGCAGTCGTCGAAGATATGGTCACGAGTTTCAAGAGGCTCGCCGCATGCACAGGAAGTAATGTGACGCCCGGGGAAGAAGCGCTGTCGGAAGGCGCCTATGGGCGCATGATTGGTAACGCAGCGTGTGAAGCGCGCGCATAAGTTGGCGTTCTTCCCAAGGGGCGAATTTAGCCAAGTACCGCCTTTGGCGTACCTGGGTTGGAGGGGTTGTGATGCGGGGTTGACTAGTGGGAGCCAATTGTGACCGCGGTAAGAGGAATCGTTCATCTTTTGTTGCCATAAGGATAGGCATTTCTGGGTGTAATGATGTCGAACGAAACCGAGTGAAGTGCGGATGGGTTGACGACGTGGATTGGGTAGGCGGAGCGATTTAGCTAGGGTGTGCGCCTTGTGATGGATGGACCAATTGGCGGATGAGGGAATGGACCAAAAGTGGAGATGATTGAGAGGAGAGGAGGAGAGCCAGGAGTGAAGGAGGGGAGCGACCGCGATAGAGTCCGGATGCGCGCTGTGAGGTCTATAAGAAAATAGAAGTTTAGCTGAAGCGATAGAGTCTGTAAAAACTACGATCGAGGATGAGTTCAGAGATTGAGAGTGAGAGATAGAGGAAAACAGGCCGAGTCGGAGAGCGTACGATTCAGAGTCAGAAGAGGTAACTTCACCGCAGGGATGAACGGCAGAGGAAAGAATGTCAGTTTCAGAAGAATTGAAGACAAGAAAAGCGGATGTGGCAGAAAGAGAAGGGTTTGTGGGGACGGAACCATCTGTAGCTACGAGGAGGGAAACAGGGGAGGTGAAAGCAGAGTCTCGAGCGCGGGAGGCATTGGCGATATGAAGTGCCATGGCACCCTCTTTCGAAGGGTCGGGACACTCGACGAATTTAATTTGATCGCTAAACAAGTCCAGCAGGCGCTGGCCAGGTTTGGCGCTAGGATGAAGACGCTGGAACCGGTCCGTGACCAGCTGAGCGTCCGAGACGAAGTCAAGCGCCGTAGAGCGTTGTTTAGTATGTCGCGCGTCTAAGGGGTTGATGTTACGTGTGAGGAGTTTCAAGGGGTGGGAAGGGGGAAGGGTGTGGAATCGGAGGGAGCAACGTTTCGCTAGTTTGAAGAGATGGAGTTGGATGGGGATAAGACCGGCAATGGCCTCAACCCCACCAGTAGGAGTGGTGCGGAATGCGCCTGTAATCCATAGGGCGGCTTGTCGTTGCATGCGTTGTAAGGACTTGATTAGTCCACGGTACCTGGCGTTGCGATTGAACCACAAACGGAATCCATAGATGGCGATGGGGACGACGCAGGATCGGTATAGGAGCCGCTTGTGTAGGGGAGAGAGGCCACGGACGGAGTTTCCAAGCATTCGCATGCATCTAACGGTGGATAGGGCTTTAGTGGCGTAGAAGCGAACATGTTCTTTGAAGGATAGGTTCCTGTCGAACCAGAAACCTAGGTAACGGAGGAATGGTTTGGGGTGGATGGTAAGGGAATCGTCGATGGTGACGGGAGGATTGGGGTCGTGAGAGGGGCGGTTGGAGAAATGGAATGCCTCGGTCTTGTCTCTTTCGAGAACAAATCCAAGGCGTTTGAGGTGTTCTTCACAGTTTTTGTAGACCTGTGAGAGAAGGCGGCAGTTAGTAGCGAAGGAGTCCGATTGAACTACAATAAGTCCATCATCAACAAAAGAGACTATTTTACAACGCGGATCGTTGGAGAATTTGTACATAAATGGCGAAAGGGAAAGAGCAGTGAGAATGGGGGAAAGGGCAGAGCCTTGGCCGACACCAACGGAAGCAGGGAATTTTGGGGATAAGTTATTGTTCCAAGAGTAAGTGGTGAACCGATTCTTTAGATAATCGGAGAAAAAAGAAACGAGATTAGAGTTGAAGCCTTGGCGGCGAAGAGTGGAGATGAGGACGGAGTGGTTAGTGGATGGGAAGAATTGAGCGACATCGAATGCGATGACGCTGGTTTTGAGTTTGCGTTTCCAACCTGTACGAACAAGATGAGTAACGTATATACCAGCGTCTTCTGTAGAGCGCTGAATAATTCCTCCGAATTGAAGGGATTTGATCATCTCTTGCTGATGCACTGCCTTGAGCTTCGAGCAGGTTGATTCCTAGAATATGTCCTTAGTAGAGGTCAAGAGCATGGTATTTAGTGCTCACATGAGTGGCTGCTTTGTTGAAGTGCTTCAGGAACTGTTGAAACTCATGGATATTGACAAAATATGCATTCCCCCCATTCAGGGGAATGTTATCCGGATCATTATTCTTGTTCTTTTGGTGTAAGCGAAAATTGCCATCAAGGGCTAGGTACAGGGTTAGTGTGTGCCTGCCCAACTATCAGTGATGGATCAACTGAACGGCTAGATTGGATCACTTACGTGTCACATTCCAAAGCTTCTGCCAATTTCTCAAAAGGAACATTAAAGCCTATCTCAGGACAAGTGGGGCATTGGATAGTGAGGGACTTTGGTCATCAGTATGGGAGTTCAATGTCAATCTTGTGTTCCTGGCCTGAGCGACAAAGTTCAGCCAAGTGCTGCCAAATGAGCATAACTGCCATGAGCTCTTTATATCGATCCTACCATAGTTTTGGTCAGGACCCGAACACTGGACAAAATGGAGGTGCTCACCTCAACCTCCTGTGGGAAAGTTGGATCCGTGAGCTTCTTGAGTGCATCAAAGAAGTCATAGGGTGTTATCTTTGAGCTGAGCGAGTGCTGGTGGAAGGTCTCGAGGAGTTGAAATGTAAATGCAGTTGATGGACTTTTGATAGAAGCAGGGAATAGTCGTGCAAGCATTAGCTGTGAATAATTGGGGGGAGTATTCCTACAATCACAGAATCATATGTATTGTCTATGAATTCCATTAATGTGAACAATCACTACTTCCTTGTTGAGACTAGATGCCAAACAAGGTTTGCCACCATGGCCAAGATATATCACCAGACCAAGGCTGTGAAGTGTTGCCTGGGTAAAATGGGTGCCAGTCCAGTGTTGAATGTGATGAAATGGCTGTGATTGATGCTGGCACATGATGCAAGTCTGGCAGAAAATTGAGGAGTCAAAACACTCAGTGTATTGATATTTAGAGGAATGCAGCATATTGCAGGATGGACATGTGCTGTTGACTGCAGAACTTGTCTCGAGCTGCATGAAACACTGTTGAAACTCATTGAGATGAGGTAAGAATGTCTCAATCCTTGAATATGCAGTCTACTCGCACAGTGAGCTTTCAGAACTCCCAGAGAAGAAATGCATGTACCTGTTTTTTTCACTGGACATTAATCTCCTCAACATTGTCTTCATCATCCCTTTCATCATCAATAAGACATTCCACCGGCTGGGAGTTGCTAGCTACCATGGGCTGAACACTGGCATTTGCAACCTTGTACGTCTGAACAATCGTCTGAGAGCCTGTAGCACCAGTATAGACAATGTGGACAGCCTGTCGCTTTGCCTCAGGCAGTTTGAAAAACACAGCCTTGCATTTACTCATCACTCGAGGTGAGGTGGAGGAGGGAGTTCAGGACAGAGGGGACATGTCACTGAGTCTGTGCCCCCCATCTCTGCACTGTCTCAACAAGATTTTGTGTTTGTAGATCTGAGACTCATCATTAGATCGTGATTTTGAGATTTTGAATCAATATCAAATTGGCCCTGATCAAGATCTTAATGATCTTGTGGTGTAGATTCCAGAAATAGCACTGAGTCCCACTTCTGGTAGTTTCTTGCATTCCAAAAATAAATGACTGTGAAGAATAAGCTGATGTATTGGTTGTAGAAAGATCGAATACAAATTGCAAGTCAATGAGAGGCAGTGCAATAGCAAGGTGATGAAGGACAGTGAATCAAGAGAAAGCCACTAGTTTACAGGTCCACAACCTTTTCTTGACCCTGTACTTGGCTGGTCCAAAACCACCAACCCCACAGAAGTCGGGAGCATACTCAAGGAGGTAGTGCCTGTCTCTGAAGTGTGGACTGTCTTCAATGTTGATACAGTTATGCCAAATGATCTCCTTGCTTGGCAGAATGTTCTCCACATAGATGTACGGCACCTTTATGCGGAGGCTGCCATGGTTCTTAAGGACTATTTTGCAAAGGTTCCCCTCGATGTTGATCAGTGCTCCAATTGCATTGGCATAGTGCCCACCCTCAAAATGAGTGGTATCAGTGATCCTGAGCCAAATATGGGTGCAGCTACCCAGGAGCTTAAGAACTCTTGGGATCCAGTGGGTGGGAGCTAATATGATGTTAGAATTGAAAATCGCCTTTTGAATTCCCTAAAATACTCACATATTGCCAGTCTTAACTCAATGAGATCCTGCTCATCAGGGACCCATGGAGTTCCTGCAGGGTCAACATTGACAGTGCTGTCAGGTGGGGGTGTCTGGCTATGTTGTGCCTCTGGAGCAGGTCTTGAAAAACCAGGGATACAGATGGGGGTGGGCATGAGCTCGATTCCTTCGACTAGATTGTCAATCTTGAAGAGATATTCTTCACCTTCGCTGTGTACAAGTGAGCACTAAATGATAATACTGCCAATTGAAAATACTTACATGATGAACATGAGTGTGTGTATATCCATTTCCTCCACCTTGTTCACATTAATCACCTTTGCCTCGAACTCTACAGTAGCCATCCCTTTGAAGTTAACAGAGGTGATTCTCCTGACGTATTGTTTGTAGGGCCCAGTAACAGCCATAACCTTGTTGCCAACATATTTTGCGTAAATATTGGTCTCCATAAAGGACTTTGTACCTCTGAGTATCTCTTGTTTGAAGTCGAAGTCCAGAGTTGTCAATTCAACATCTGAGAGTTTGACTGTGACTTCAGTCTGATACAATCCATGAGCCCTATTCAAAGAAACCTGCTGAAAGCCCACCTTATTGCGAACTAGAAAGATAGTGGCTGCATTGGCACCTTCATCAGCACTGAGGACCCAACCTTTAACACCTGTAAGCTGTCCAGGTGCTCCTGATTTTAGTTGGACCACATCTCCAACAAGGAGGTGATGCCGTAACTCTGTCCAAGGCACTTCAACAGCCTCAAGACTTTGGTCGAGAAGCTCAACATGTGTGGAGGAAGGGCCAATCTCCCTGATGTGACCAATTGAACCTTTCAAGCTACTGGCTGTGAATATGACTCAATCACCCATGGAAAGAGCAGCCTGTTCCAGTTGATGCCCAGCCCTGGCCAGTGCAAGCAGTGGGATTGAGATGCACTGGCTATAGTGCTGGATCTCACTCTGAGAGGCTTGTGCTTCGGCAAGGAAATAGTCTTGGGTGCTCATGATCAGATACCCAGAGACATCGAATGTCATACCCAGATATTTGTAGCCCGTTACTTGGCCATCCTGATCATAGACATGGTTGACTGGGTTTTTTGAATTGAGTTCATTAGCAGTTGTTGGGCTGAATATTAGTCACTCCAACTTGCATCCTCGTTGGAGCCTAGCTTCAGAAGTGTCCAACCCATGACAGTATGTAAAACAGGGAAAGGTCATGACTTTGATATCATCGTTATTTGGGCTGGCCACAAGAACATAGGCCAGGTCTCCTAAGAAGGCTGGATCGTTAAGTTGCACCCATGTTCCAGGCTTTGGAACAAACATGTTAGGTGGGGAAGAAAGATGCTCAATACCAATAGTATGAGATACCACTGTTATTCTACTCCACTTAATTTCATTGATGCCTCTGCAGAGTTGTGAGACAGTATCCTTTGTGTCTGCCTCAATGAAGACATGGCCAGGAAAGTTGCATTTGAAAAAGATGGACTTGGGCATTGCATGTGGTGAAGCCATTCCAGCCAATGAACATTCGTAGAGTCGGTACACCATCACTGCCTCATTTCCGATCTGTATTTCAGGAGTTCAGGTCAAGACAGCATTACCAGAATAATAAGACTTACCTTGACTCTAACCTCCCAGAGCAGCCAATCACCTGCATGAGGTGCATGAGTACTATATTCATCTGATGCTGACTTGTCCAGAGTAGCTGGCACAGGGTTTGAGGTATTATGGACATATCTCTCCTCTAGAGCTGTGAGGAAAGCATTGCCTCCATTGCCCCCCTCATTCTCATTCCCACTGAGATCCCAAGCAAGTTGATGTTCAAGCACACAGATGGGATCGCCCTCGGACTCTCTTATACCTCCATCGTCAATAAAATCAGCTGCATCATGTTAGGCTTACAGAGCTGTAACATTCTAAGTATCACTCACCATCACCAGGTTCACTCTCATCCTCCCCATCCTCATCCTCATTGTCTTCAGCTTCATCATCAATAAATGGGTTGTGAGCTGAACTCCTCCCATTGATACATCTTTGTTTCATGCTCCACACATCTGCAGTCTAGCAAAATATCATTGATTAGCATTATATTGGATCTAACATACAGAACTCTAATGTACCTCCACCTGTTCTGCCTGTTCTGTACTACACTTCTGAAGGGGCTGTGTGGACTGAGCATCTGACGACATCTGTATGTGATCCGTTGTAGGCCCTGACTGATTGACAGGTGGTTGATGTGGGACTCATGTTCCTGACTATATCCAAATGTTTGATATCTTTTTTGCAAATATAGAATATAGAGGTTGTATGTTGCACTGATCTGGTGTATTTTATTTTGGGTATAATGAACTACTATAGAGTACCACGACATTTGATACACAATGGATTGTCATAGTTGCAAAAGAAGTCTCCCAACCGCGAGTCAAGTTAGATAAAGCTTTCAATGTGTTTAGGGTGGGCAGCCATAAATATGACCAAATAACTGTGCTGTCCTCATTCTACAATATTATTTAGCAATGCCTTGTGGGTGAAGGCATTGCCAAACAAGTTCAACCATGTCACCTACCATACATACGCAGTTTATTTGGCAGCACATTCTGCACGAAGGCCTTACCAAACAAATGCATCACCTAAGTACTTACCTGGTACATATGAGATCTTATTTGGCAGAGCCTTCCGGGTGAAAGCCTTGCCAAACAAATGTATTGTAAGATGATACAATACAGGGTTTATTTGGCATCACCCTCTGTGTGAAGGCATTGTCAAGCAGATGCCTAGTGCACACGGTTTTATTTGGTAGCACCTTCCATGTGAAGGCATTGCCAAATAAATGCATCACCTACCTAGTTACATACATGGTTTTATTTGGCAGAGCCTTCTGGGTGAAGGCTTTGCCAAATAGCTTGCCTTGTCCAGACACAAATTATTAAGTACTATATTTCTTGTTAGGGGAAAAGCATGTGACCATGCCTGCCCTAAATAGATCCATCCCTTTATCTATCTCCCCATTGCTCCTTACTTCTTCTTTCCACTCTTCCACATAGATA
Source organism: Podaxis mareebaensis (assembly GCA_018524725.1). Classification (NCBI taxonomy): domain Eukaryota; kingdom Fungi; phylum Basidiomycota; class Agaricomycetes; order Agaricales; family Agaricaceae; genus Podaxis; species Podaxis mareebaensis. The sequence continues at coordinate 33,900 of JAEUWP010000233.1, read as the reverse complement.
CACATATAAAATAAAGTGATATTTATAATATATATTTGTTTTTGAGACCAGGCTTTCGTGGTGATGAGCGTACAGTTGCCTGAGTAAGACTTCATGGGTGGTTGTCCTCATAGTAGAGGCATCTACAACTACCCTTCGGCTGTTTTGAGTGGAAGAATTCCACTTCTCTTTGGGCGTAAAGGCATAGATGCCCGAGTCTTCACATCAACTTTACTGCACAGCCCAACTCCAGACTGGGTATATACCAGAATCGAAAAGTTCATAAGCAAAGGGGATCCAAACAAGCACAGGAGTGTATTCAATTACTTATTGGAATACATGTCAGTGGATGTCTAGACTATCCACCTGCTGCTCAATATCCAGCAGGGTAAATGCATATTGTTAGACCCTAGGGGCAAGACTGTCCTGCCTTGCCAGGACCTGATGCACCCAAAACCAATCCTGACCTGACCACCAACATGTTAGCCAAAGGATTGGGGGAGGCCTGGGGTGGACCAAAAGAAAAGAAAAACTCGGTTCCAAATAAGTAAGGGTCTGATACTGGGCAAGATAACTAGCCACATCACCAACCTCGGCTACAGCTTCGGTTCCTCCATCAGGAACTTTGGCCTTGGGTGCATCAAGTCCCACCCGACTGACCCGCTGTTCTGTTGAACATAAAGAAGAGAATACACACATAATGGCACATAATATCTAAAATTCACTATGCCTCAGGGGCAGTGGCTTGGCTTTGAGAACTCTTTTTTGAGGTTTGACTTTCATTTGGGCACCAAACATGCCCATTGTTTTGAGTGTAAAATGCATAGAATACCTGAGAATTGTGTTCACAACATTGGGCCCACAGTTAGTCTTGACACCCAGTCTTTGATGCCTGAGTGAGGGTTCACCGAATGGAAAAAAGAGTCCTGTTTTTTCCTGAGGAGCTATAAAACTGAAGAACTCTGAAGCTAGCAACCTCAGTTCTGCCCCCACTTGCGAATTCCAGCGGCCCTCCACCTTTGATACTGTAGACATCCTTGACATCAGCAACTCTGACCCCCTGCCCTTCCCAGCAGGTTTCAGTCAATATCAGGTCTCTCCCCACCTTAGTGTTGACTCTGTTGTGTACATCAACACTGCCCAGGCAGGTGCTGGGGCATTCCTGGTCCCACGGTGGGGAGCCTCTGGAGGGAGGGGCACCAGCCAGTTCGGCAGCTGTCAGATCTATCGCATCCTGCTTGGTTCCAACCTTTTCTTTTCTTTTTGGTCCATCCTTGGGGAGGCTGGTGCCGGTTGCATAGCACTCTGAGTGCCAGGAGGTGCTAGGCTGCTATCTCACTGAATCAAACCCTCTCCAGACCCTGACCATTTGACAACTGATTAGCACATGGATATATGTATGTTCCTTGTTGTCTTGTGTATGAATACTGCTTGTCTCATGTCCAGGTGTTTATCATTTCAAACTGTGCCACATTATTTGAATATCTAATACTACATACATCATAGCTTGGTGCTCTCTATAGCTCATGGTAGTCATGAAAGGAGTTCCCTAGTAATGAGTCAAGTTAGATAAAGGGTTCGATATGTTTAGGGCAAGCACCAGTAAACATAGCCAAATATATATGTCATTCACCTAGACTTGTATACACACAGAAGGCTCTGCCAAATAAATGCGTCACCTACCTAGTTACACACAATCGTTTTATTTGGCAGAGCCTTCTGTGTGAAGGCTCTGCCAAATAAATGCATCACCTACCTAGTTACACACAATGGTTTTATTTGGCAGAGCCTTCTGGGTGAAGGCTTTGCCAAATAGCTTGCCCTGTTCAGATGCAAATTATTAAGTATTATATTTCTTGTTAGGGGAATGGCACGTGACTGCACCTGCCCTAAATAGATCTGTCCCTTTATCTATATCTCCATTGCTCCTTACTCCTTCTTTCCACTCTTCCACATAGATACCTGTATAGAATAAAATGATATGTATAATATATATTTTTTGAGACCAAGCTTTTAAGTCTGGGGTTAGACGAAATGTTGGCCAGGGTACTGCCATCTCTGCAGAACACCAACCTTTTTCAAGTGCCCTGAGACCTGCGGATTTGGGTGCTCATGCTCAGCCACCTGTGGACTGCCCAGCAGACCTCAACCCCCAAAGTGTTCTAGAGCACAGGCTGCAAGTGCTGCTCCTCAGGGCATTGGTAACAAACTATATCATTGTGTAACTAGTCTGAGATACAAGCTGTGCTCAATGGGTCAAGTCTATAATACCATCGGAGTTAACCACAAATGGAACCTCGTCTTCTGAGTCAGTAATCATGATAATAGCGTCTCTGTTGTCACTGTCATCTGTGCCTGTCAAGTCAATTATCTCTTGGGTGCTGCGGTTCCCCCCTGAGGCTGAGGTATCAGCAACCATTGCTCCAGTCACAACAATGCTGTTTAGGGATTCTGCGTCCTTGTTCAATCTGTCAATCTCATCCGACCCAATATCCCCATACTCGTACTCATTGTCATCTTCACCATCTTCACCACTCTCTTCTTTGTCTGTCTCCATATAGTCATCATCCCTGTCATTTTCATCAACCTCCTCAATGAACCACTGGTCTTCATTGTTCCCCACACTGCTGTCACCCAAATACTCATCATAGTTGTAATGGAGGCCAGCTGCCCCTCCTTTGTACTCACACTGCTCGCCATCCATAGAATCAGGATCCATAATATGGTGAATTGTATCAAGCAATGAGTCAATGTAGTGGGGCAGCCCAAGGCACTCAAAGTCTTCGAGTTCGCTTTTCTTGATGAGGAGGCAGGGTTGGTAGATCAGGTCAATGGTCTGTGTATGTGGGCATGGAATGGGACTAAATTGGCCATCCTGTGCATCATATAGATCGTAGGGAACATAAGGGGACTTGGTGTGCTGGTAGAACTTGTAGTTGTCATCAAAAGCTAGCTTTCCCTCAGTCAAGGAAATGTCATAGAAGTCGGGACCACTGTTTTTCTGGTAACAAATCAGTTGAATAAATGGAGGGAAGCTTAGTGGTGACATACAACACTCCAGATGAAAACTGGGATAGTAGGGGTATTCATTATTTGCTGAGAGCTGAGGACTCAAATGTTTCATGCAAACGATCCTTATAACTAATCCAACTATGACAAAAAATCTAAGCCCTGTGATCAGATGAACGACCTCGAAGGCATAACAGCCAATATGAACCATCAATCCATGGCAATAATACGTCTTCACCGTTGTTCTGGACAAGTCTATTTTCTCAACATGGGTATATCCCTGCTGCAAGCAATATGTCAAGTAAGCTTTATATTCTGAGCTATTGAGTAGTCAACCACTGGGCTCCCTGCTGCCACCTGGATTAGTATTCACCCATATTTCTTATTGCCACTGTTTCCTTGAGTAACCATTCTGGAAGGTCAGGCCATCAGAAAGATACCTTTGAGCTCACCATTTGCACACTGCTTTTGAATGTGTCATATCAAGATTGTGTCAATGGAGGTGTGTGAATGTTTGTATTGTATCAAAATTTTATTGAATCAAGCTAGCTTGTCTTATGGCTTTGAAGGCAGTGTCATGTCTCAATTGCAAGAAATTTTCTTTCCACTTTACTAGTAGTACATAGTCAGAATATGTACCTAGAACACCCAAAGTATGTCAGATCTGGTTCGAGGATATCATACACGATAAACTTGTACCTGATAGTATAAGTGGCCCAGTCTGAACAAAAAGTCTCATCACATCCAAGCATTGAACAGTGTTTGTCAAGATGGTAGTCTCTGCCATTAAAACAAATTTACAGTGCACTTAACTAATGACCTGTGAGATTTCACCCCAGATCCATGGGCTAACATGTACAGACAAATGCTATTGAATGGCCTGAAGAACTGAAGGTCTCGACACAACCAAGCACATGAATATATATATATATTTTTTTTCAGGATGATTGTCTCCACCATTCAAGTAAATATATGGTTGCTGAGATATCACCACAGGATTATTGAGATCCTGTTCATTTCACCATGTCTGCTGTTTTCATGAGACACTCCATGTAGAGTCATAGATAACTGAAGATTCTTCAAAGAAAACCTTTTTAAGCTATAGGTGACCAAGCACCTCTGTGCTCCCCCTACTCCTCTTGCTGCTCCATCCCCCACTATATTTCCTGCCCTTCACTATGCCCAACACCCCTACCTCACGATCCACCATGCCTGGTATTTCAACACCAACTTCGCTCACTGCCTGACTGACTGAGGATATGAAGCGGTTCATCAACACATTTCAGTTTGAGTTTAATATCTTCCAGAAGTCCAAAGACGTGAAGCCACAGGGTGCCCAGATCGCATGGGTTCGCAAGAATGTTATGGATCCATTTAGCAAGCAGTTTGGTACAGCTGACAAAGCATTGCTTCTTGTAAGTAATTATCTTATGTTAACAGCCTCGGTTGCTAACTGTTGGCACTACTTTGGTAGGTGGTCAACTACTATCTGAGGAATCACAATGGAATGAGAACTTCTGGACAGAAACAAAAACTGAATAACGATGGGTATTCAGCTTCCTCATCAACTTGCGCAGTCTCCTGGGTCCATATAATGGCTAAGGAGAAGCAAGACCTACTCGACAAGCAAATGAATCAACTCAAGCTCTCGGAAGGCATTGAAATGCACGGTTCATATTTAAAGCATTATTATCATGCCAGGGAAAAGATGGCAGCAGAAGCAACCCAGGAAGGCATAATGCGTTACAAGGCAATGGTGGACAAGGAGACTGCTCACTGTAAGGCCATTCCAACACTTGACAACATTGAAGAGTAAGTATCATTAGAATATATCTATCCATTATCTATGCTTATAACTTTGTCCTAGGCAACAATCTACAATGGCTCAGGTGATCAGCACTGCCATTGGAAAACACTTTGGCTGCAAGAAGCCTGGTCAACTTGGGAATGTTATCTGCTTCTTCGCTGTTGCTTATCGGATGCCCACACAAGAAATCGATGGTGATTTGTGAGTTTCGGTGCTTCACCTTTCTATGTAACTGCTAATGTTCTTCAAAGTTCAATGACATCAAATCTCACCATTGATGCAGATGATAGTGATGCACAGGAATTAGTTGACTGCTTCAGGCAAATGAGCTACCCAGCCTTGAAAAGGTTGGTGGATCGTATCTTACCCCATACTTTAACTTGTACTTAAATCACATTCAAGTTGAGTTCATATTTCTCATTCTTTGTATCACAGGTTATTCTGAAGAAGAAGACTTGGAGAACATGACTCCAAAACAGCTTCATGGGACCATTCTTCGTTTTATTACAGAATCTTGGGGTGAGTTCAACTCTATTCCATGGAAATTTTCATTGATGCAGATTTAGAGTCAAGTGATGGGAATCTTCAGTCAGCAGGTAACATACCATGGGAGGCATTGGAGACTCTTGAAGGCCGATTGACATATTTGGTACCTAACACCAAGTTTGCAGCCCTGTCCCCCTTTCACCCAGAGAAGATTGCTTCTCTTGACCTCCTCAAAGACCTTGTTATGGAAATCTGCAATACACATCCCACTGTTTTTACTCCCTATCATGAGCAGTCAACTTCCCTAGCTGATGCCAGCTCTTCTCACTCAGGCCCTGATGACAAGCCCTCCACACAGTCGTCCTCTGACAGTTCTATGGCACCTAGCATTGCACTGCCACATGTTGTGGATCAGTCACCTCTGTTGGCCAGTCCATCCACATCTGCCTTACCACATCCTCTATCACCTACAGCTTCTGCTTTGCCAGTGCCCAAAGACAACAGTAGGCCACATCTTGGAAATGCTGATGTTGAGATGGACAGCCCAATTCTCACACATCCTACCACTCTGGCTGAAGTAGTGTGCCAAGCTATTGAAAATGACATGTTGGTTGAGCAAGGGGACACATTGACAGAGCAGGGGGACACATTGACAGTGCAGGGGGACATGTTGACAGTGCAGGGGGACACATTGATGGAGTGGGGGGACACACTGGCAGAGCTAAGGGACACACTGAGTGAGCAGGATGATGTCGCAACCAAGTTGAGAAGTCGCGCCAGCAAGAGTGTAGGCAAGAGGGGCTGGAGGGAAAGGGGAGCCCACCTGGCAGTTAGTACCCACAGAAATTTATGAAGCCATACAGTCAGTGAGGTACCAGCAAGGTATGTAATATATTCCTTTTTCCCTCCTTTACTGAAATTTTGTAGTTGACATTCGACACATGTCAAGTCAACAGCCAAGTGATGGATTGGATAGGGTTCACCATGGGTAGTAGACAGTCTGGATTGCTATATACATGCTCGCTAAGGATACACAATCATATTATTAGGATAGATTTCAGAGATTAAAATACATCTATCCTTTGTCCTAACTTAAGTGATCTGTTCATGCATCCGTTCCCCATGAGTATAAGTAAATGGTTGATCCGTTCATGCATCTGTTCATGCAGCTGTTCATTATTCATCCATGTATCTGTTCATGCATCTGTTCAGGGTGTAAATAAATGGTTCAGATATATTTGATTGGTTCATAAGGCATAAGTGAATGGTTCATGATCCATTTGCAATCATATCTAGCCTAAGTGAACTGTTCAATATTTTGAATGGTTCATGATCCATTTGTGATCAAATTTAGTCATGTACTAAAAATGGCTAAGTAAATGGTTCACTGTTGAACAGTTGATTGGTTCCAGGTTGAGAACAACTGAAATCTGAACCAACTCACTGTTAATATTAACTGCTCCGATTGATCAATCAACTGCAGCACCCGTTCACTGACCAGATTCAAGGACCAATCACTTTTGAGGACTACAACACTCGACGGCTTACTCGACGAGAGAGGCTGGCCTTACATGGCACTCCTGACATTCACTAAAGGGTCTTTTCTTCTTCTCTCTCTTATGTATGCTTGCCTCTCACTAGCTCCATCTCTCCTCTACCTCTTCCTATTCATCTCTTTCCTCTCTTTATGTCTGATTAGTTGTACACTATATCTTGTGTTGGTTGTCTCATCACTAGCTCCCTCACTCCCTTCCCTCATTCTTCTTTCTCTTTCTTTTCTTTCTCTCTCTGTTTCCTTTTCTTGTCTGTAGGTTTTGGTTCTTGGGACTGCTATTGTGCACCCATTTGTAGTAGCTAGTCTATTGCAATAAATGTTGATTTAAAAAAAAAAAAAAAAAAAAAAAACTGTCCTAATCACATGTGCCGATTCTGTCAAGGATGAAATCACCACTCTTGGCAGTGTATTCAATGTCCCCAGACTCCCATCATCCCATCTCGATATCAATCCCCTATCAATGGCCCTACATATGAAGAAGCCAAGAAGCGTGTCCAATTTCTCACCAATGCTCTGACTCTTGGTCAAAGAGGATGACAGAATATGCTATATGAAGATGCATTCACTCTCATTCCTCGACCCATCCCTCATGATTGTGGAGCATTAGAAAATACCACTACTGAGTACACTTTCAATCCTGTCACAAAACAAACCAAAGGACACCATGTCACTATGAACAACATCCCTATCCAGAACCAGTTGAAATGATGCCTTGCTGAGATTGACACCTGTTATAGGTAGATTGATCCAGAGTTCAATCATACAAAGGGGATGATGTTACAATCCTCTTGTTTCCATCATTGCTATGTCCTCCTCATTCCCACCTCCTTATCTCTGACTGTCCTTCTGTCTCTTGGACTCCAAGCATCCACCTTGTTTCAACTTCTATCTTGACCTTCAGTCTTATCCCAGATCTTCCAAAGTAGCACTATGTTTAGCACTCAGGCTTGGTGATACATTGTATAATAATAAGTCCTCTCTGTAGATACCTCAGGCTCAGTCTAGTATAATTAGAAACACCAAAGTAACTATGAGATTCTCAATGTGGACATGTAGAATGGCAATTGTGCTAGTATTTAGATAACTTGTAAAGTAAGTAGAACTTAGCTTTATGATCACTTGTACATAGCATGAGAATAGCAAGGACTGTCTTCCACTCTATCTTCTTGCTGTATGAGAGCTCTACCTGCCCTGACAGGATAACTGGCATAACAGCTAAACCTATGGAGTAGCCTGCAACCTTACAAGTTGTATCTCTCCCTAGGCAGTCCCTGCAAGATTTCCAACCAGCCTCTAGTTCTCTCCAGAGAATGGACGGGCATTCCACATCAGGAACTTAATAGTGTTGGGTTGTCTTAGGACAGTATCTCTCCACACTGAGACAACATTCATACCATCTCTACATAACAGTGGGACTTGTAGTCAATGGGTGATTTTGTGAGCAATGTCCCTCATATTAGGGCCAATGAAGAATTGGTTGGTAGCTTTCTTTCAGGCAATGAAGAATGGGGCATAGTCAGGTCCTCCACCATACATGGGGATTATGGTGCCTTAGTAGGTAGTGCTGGTGTTGCTGTGATCTTCAATTAGGACCTGGAGGATCTTCCTCCAGTACTCTTCATCTTTCTCACCATCTTTCTTCAGAGTTTTGAATGGGACTGGGGGTTCACATTTCTTGACTGTAGCAGGACCCATGCATTCAGGGGTAAGGAACTTGATGAGGTGCATGACCTCTTCTTTGATGGTGGGAACTTCTTCATCTGATTCTGAGTCTGTCAAGGGATAGCATTGTGGAGTGGGTTGTGGAGTTGGATGTTCATGAGGAAAGGGGTCTTTTCCTTGGGTGAGTGATACAAGGCAGGATACAAAGTTCTCCTTCTCTTCATCATTGGTTATGCTGAGCTTGGAGAGCTGTTCTGCCACCATGACTAGGATGCTGGTGAATCAGTCACTTGTGTCAGATGTGAGGTAGTTGTTGGCATTGTGGAGGATGATGTGGATGTGTTGGTTCATCTGGGTGGCTTGTCCTGATCCTTTGGCTGAATTGTGGACTTGTGGGATGGTTGCTTGGACTACTTGGGCAAATAACTGAGTGGCTTCTCATATGTTGTTGTAAACTTGTTGAAGGTGGATGATGTCTCATGCTAGTTGTATATGCTTTTTGAATTGCTTGGCTGGGTTGTTGTCTGTTAACTGCTGCTCAATGTTGGTGATGAGGGTGTCAATAGGGGGGGGTGGTAGGGACAAAGGTTTGGATGCTTTGGTCTGCATCTATGTCTGAGTTTGCTTGGGGTGTTGTATTGCTATAACCATTGATTACCCCTCCTCTTTATAGGTTTTGCTCCAGGAAACCTTTGGAGATAATCCTGTAACACCTCCTGAGCATTCTCGAGTGCTGATTCAGCTATCCATGTGTCATGTTTATTACTGTACCCTTTCCAGTGCATGAGGTACTGTATTCCTCAGTCTTTCTTGCAATGTCCTCAAATTTCCTCTATCTCATATTCTTCTTCTCCATTAATGAGCTCCAGTTGTGGTGGTGGTTTGGCTTGCTGATTCACAAACTTCAGCAGTTGATATAGTGTTAGTAATGCTTCATTGAATACATCATGGATAACCCATCCTTCTAGTAGCTCCAATTGGTATGCTCCTGGTCCCACTTTCTTGAGTATCTTAAAGGGTCCATAGCACTTGTGATCAAGCTTCTTTGTTGGCTGATTTGTCATTATGTTTGTTCCTTTGAGCCACACCTGGGTCCCTTCTTTGTAATCCCTGCTTGCCATTCTCCTTTTGTTGTAGTGCTTTGTTATGGCTTGTCTCTTGCTTTCTAATAGCTTTCTGGCTCATGTTCAGCATGCTGTAAGTTTCTTGAGAAGTTCTGTGATTGATGGTGTCAGTGATTCTGTGGTGAAGTCTCCTTTCCAAGGGTGTCATCCATAGTTTAGAAAGAATGGGGTTTCTCCAGTGCTACTGTGTATCTTGTCATTGTACTGGAATTCAGCTGTGGATAACCAATCTGTCCAGTCATTTTGGGTGTAGTCAACATATGCTCATAGGAAGGTTTCAACTTCCTAGTTGACTTATTCTGTTTGTCCATCTGTTTGGGGGTAATAGGCCATTGATAGTCCTTGCTCAGTCCCTGTTGCCTTGTATAGGTTCTTCATGAATATTGATGCAAACTGTGGCCCCCTGTTGCTGATAATCTTTTGTGGGATGCCATGGAGTTTCCAGATGTGGTCTCAGTATATCTTTACTAATCCCATGGAATCAAGGTTGGTGTTTGTTGCAATTAGTTGGATCATTTTGGTGAACCTGTCTACAATGACTAGGATCACATCTGCTCTGTTTGATTCTGGGAGTGGTCCAATCATGTCAATGCTGATTTCATGCCATGGCTCCTCAGGCATTTCAAGGGGGTGGAGTGGGGCTGCTTTCTTTTGTTGAATTGCTTTGTTTCTTTGACAGCTATCACATCCCTACACATAGGTCTTGACATTGGCTTTCATTGCTGGCCAATAGTACATTCACTTGATGAGCTCCATCATTCTGTGGGATCCTGGGTGTCTAATGTCAGGTGGGTCATGATACCTCTTCATGATCTTGCTCCATAGGTCCTTGTGGTTCAGCACATAGATTTTGCCATCTCAGTATGTGACTCCCTCTCTTTCCCATGTCCTTTTGGGTTCTTCCTTCAACCATTTGTCCACTATTGTTTCTCTCCTGCCTCCCTTGATGTCCCTCAGCATTTCTTTGTCTCCTTTTACTTCAAATAATCCTCTTTCTAGGATGACTTCTTCTGCAATTGTTTCTTCTTGATGGAGTCGTCATTGGAATAGTGTATCCTTGAGTATTGTGACCTCCTTGTCTTCTTCTATTTCATTGAAGTGCATGATCTGTGATAAGATGTTGGCTTTGGTGTTCATTTTTCCCAGTATGTGCTTTAGTGTGAAGTCATATTCCTGTAGTTTTAGGTGCCATTGCATTTGCCTTGCATTTATTTATCAGGGGGATTGGAAGTATTCCAGGTTCTTGTGGTCAGTCCAGACTTCAAATGGTTCTCTTGCTTCAAGTAGATACTGTCTCCATATTTTTAGTGCTTTGACAATTGCAAGGAGCTCCCTGTCATATATCTCATAGTTGCATTTTGCTGATGATAGTATTCTGGATAGGAATGCAATGGGATGCCATTTCTCTCCCTGTTCTTGTGATAGGACTCCTCCAATGGCATATTTCAATGCATCAACTTCCACTCTGAATTTCCCATCATCCTGTGGGAGTGCTAGTACTGGCTCTTCTGTTATGCATCACTTCAATTCCTTGAATGCATTTTTCTGAGTTTCTCCCCATTCCCATGGTTGACCTCCCTTCAGCTTGTGTAGCAGTCCCATGATGTTACTGAAGCCCTTGATGAACTGTCAGTAGAAGTTTGCAAAACCTAGGAAGCTTTCAATGTCCTTGACTGTGGTTAGAGTGGGCCAGTTTTTGACTGCTGTAATCTTTTCTTCTTCCATCTTGACCTTTCCATCTCCTACTACCATTCCTAGTATGGGTATCTCCTTTACATCAAATACATATTTGGACTGTTTGAAATATAGCTTGTGTTTGTTCACAATCTTCAGGAAGCATATTGTTCATTCTTTAAGTTCTTGCTGTGTCTTGTCTGGGATGACAAAGTCATCCATATAGTTGACCAGTACCCCTTCCTGTAACAGCTCTCAAAAGACTGTGTTCATCATTCTCTGGAATGTGCCTGGGGAGTTGCATAGGCCAAAGAACATGACTGTGGGCTCAAATAGTCCTTCATTTGTCAGGAATGCTGCTTTCCACTTGTCCCCTTCTTTGATGTGCACATTGTTGTATCCCCAAATGATGTCCAGCTTGTTAAAGTACTTGGCATCTTTCAGCTTGTTGATGATCTCTCTGATTAATGGCAGTGGTGTTTTGTCTTTGACTGTGACACTGTTGAGTTTCCAATAGTCTTGTACCAATCATTTGGATCTGTCCTTCTTTGGGATGAAGAAGCATGGCAATGCATAGGGGGATTTCAATAGTCAGATTTGTCCTGATGTAAGATTTTCCTCAATAAACTTGTGAAGTTCCTCTTTCTCTTTGACTGTCATGGAGTACACCTTGGCTAGTAGTTCTCATGGGCTTTCTTTAGTGAGGTTGATTTTGTGGTCCCATTCTGTGTAGTCTGGTAGTTTGTTGAAGTTCTGCTTGTTAAATAAGTGCATGTATCCTCTGATGTACTCTGGTAAGTTAACTTCCTTCATTTTGTCCAGTATTTTCTCTTCCTGTGCCTGTGTGCCATTCCTTCTTAGCCTTGGTGTATTGATGGTTTCATGTTTGATTTTGCATTCTAGTGGGCATCTTGTAAACCTGATTTGTCTGTTGTTCCAGTTGACCTTAGGGTTGTGTTGTGCTAGCCAATCATGTCCTAGGAATATGTCCACTGAATCAATGTATGAGATGACTGCTGCCAGTTGTTCCTTGTGTCTGTTAATATCCATTTCTAATTCCATGTATTCCATGATGTTTTGTCCCTTGTTGTGAGTCCCATCTGCATTGTATACTTTGAATGGTTTCTCCAGCTTCTTCATTGGTATCTCTTGTTCCTCAACTGCCTTCTTTGTGATGCAAGTGTGTGTGCATTTGGAATTGACCAGTGTCATTGGTCTCCATTGCTTGTTCCTGGGTATCTGAACCTTTGGTTTCACAAAGAGTTCTCACACTCCACTTCTTCTTTGAGGAATCATGTATGATTGTCTAGAAGAAGCTTTAAATACAATGGCTTGAGAGTTTGCACTCACTCTGAGCCTTCAGAAAAACCCTGCTGCTCTGATCCTTCCTTGCCTTCCTGTTCCTCCTCCATGCTCCTGATGCATGCCTTCTTGGGTGCTCTGCAGTTTCTAGAGATGTACCCTTCTCTGCCACAGTTGAAGCACCTTCTTCCTCCTGGCTTCTTGCAGTCTTAGGTGATGTGCCCTATAATGTTGCATTTGAAACATCAGGGTGGTGCCTTGTTGTTGGGCATCATCTGCCTTCCTATCTCCATTGGTTGACCCATGCCTCCATATGTGATGCCAGTTCCTGTGTGTCTGGTTTGGGTTTCAACAGCTTCATATCCTAAGCCAATGTTCAAGATGGTCTCCTTCTATTGCTTGTAGGATTCAGGCATTGCCTTGATTAGGAATCCTAATATGGTCTTGATGATGTCTGAACATGTGTTCTTCTTGAGTAGGAATATGGCATGTTTGTCATCTGTCTTGGATCTCATCTTCAATACATCAAATTCAATGAGGAAGTCTGCCATGTGCTTGTTGTTCTGTCAGTATGTCTCAATTCTCCATTCTGCATCACTTTGTTGCCCTTCATTCCTGAATGTTGCTTCTACTTCCTTTCAGAATGTATCCCACACAAATGTGTTGTCACTGTTTTCCATCTGGTTGAGCTTCATGCTTGTGAATTGTCCTGTGGTTCCTCCTCTCATTTGTGAGAGTACTGCTACAGCCCTCCTGTCAGCCTCATCAATCTTGTTGAACTTCAAGAAAAATGTTATTGACCTCCACCAGTCATCAAACTGGCTTCTGTTTCCATCAAAAAATCCTGGATCAGGGACCAATGATTTCCCTCCTGTCTGCTGAGTTGCTGCTGTTTCTTCAGCCATGTTGATATTGATGTCTTCTTTGTCTACTGGTTCTGATTCTTCTTCATCTGCAAGTTCTTCTGGCTCTTCTTTGTCTGCTGATTCCTCTGGTTGCTCTTCATCTGCAGGTTCTAGTTGGCCTTCAAGTTCTGATTCAGTGGTCTCTTCATCATTGGTGTGTTTGCTCTCTGTAACATCTGAAAATTCTGCCACTAATGACTCTCTGGTCTGTCCTAGGCTGTATGGTGCTGGTGTTCCTTCTCAACTGTTTCAAATATTGCTTCCACTCATACACTGAGCCTTGCTTCTAGTTGAGCACTGGTGTCATACCTGGTTGTGCCTTGGTATATGCCCCTAGTTGGGCCTTCCTTGTTACAAGGTGAGTTGGTGACACTTTACCAAATGTTACAACCTTTGTATGAACTCAGGTTGCAACTAGGCAAAGACTTGAGGATGAGCAAAGGGGAAAAAACTAGTTAGTAAAGCATAAGGAATACAGGTGCTCTACCTAGGGTTTATATACTATAGAAAGGACAGCTAAGAATAGATGAAACAAGATGATGAGTCAGTGGATGACTAAGGTGGGGTGTAGCAAGGGGCTGAAACATAGGATGAAACAGTGTGCTGAGTAAGTATGTTCTAAACATAGATGAGACCATAACACCAGGGTATGCAAGGACAGCCAACATACTGGATGTATGTATACATGTAAATTTTCATAGAAAAGCAACAATGAAAAACACCAAAAATTAACTAGCCTAGAGCTTGAATCCAGAACCTACTGGAATAGCATCACACCACTCAGCTATTTGAGAGAATGTCCCTCAATTAGTTAGTTAGACTGGGATTTGAACTCAGAACCTCTTGGAAGAATCATAGCACTCCTCCAGTTGAGCCATCATATCTTGCTGAGCACTATACTGTGATTGAATATGACCTATCTGCTATTGGGGCAGACACTATTTCAAAGCTCTTCAAAATTTATGAATGTAGTCTCAATTGATAGATCTCATTGAGAACATCCTGGAGGAAATTCACTCTTGAAAAACCATCAAGCCATTGGCTTGAAAAATGCAATTTATTTTCCAGTCCAGACTAAAGTACTTAGGAAAAATCTGAAAAAAATCATTTTTCAGCTTATTTCACCAGTCTGAGTCTTCTTTCAGTGTCTGATAATTCTCATAAGCTGTTTTTGAGGTAAAAAAGTTAGCAGTATTTGCTTGTTCTTATCTATATATCCTCAAAATATGATTGTATTTGATATACTCCAAGCAAAACCTTTGTGTGTGATAGGAAAGGCAATAAAAGGTTTTGTATGTGATAAGAAAGGCAATATAAGGTTTTGTAAATGATGCTATACCTTCAAAAAGTTTATATGTCATTTCTTACTCAATCAAATATTTTTCCAGCTGTTATAGTCCATCTTATTCTTCAGATGAATTATATAAATCAACATGTAATAACTAATTTAAGCCAATTTGTTGATGCATTAAGGTCCTAGATGCAGTAGAATTCTACTCCTATTAAGGTCCTAGGAACAGTAGAATTCAACTACCATTAAGGTCCAAGGTATAGTAGAATTCTACTATCATTAGGGCCCTAAGTGCAGTAGAATTCTACTCCTATTAAGGTCCCCAGAACAGTAGAATTCTACTCCTATTAAGGTTCCCAGAACAGTAGAACTCTACTACTATTAAGGACTTAGATGCAGTAGGTGGGTTGTATGCCTTACATACAGCCAGTTGTATGCCCTACATACAGCTAGTTGTATGTCTCATAAACCATATACATCAGTCCCCTGCCCCCTCATTATCTGACTTTGTTTAAAAGCATTTGAACTGCAAGGCACAAGCATGGAGCAAGCTAAAGCATCCCAATGTCCTGAGATTTCTTGGTCTCTCCCAGAGTCATGGGCACTCTGGTTGTCCCGCCCTCATTTCCCCCTACTGTGAGAACGGCACAATCATGGAATACCTGGGGCATCATCCGAAGTCCAATAGAATCTTCATGGTGAGTCTCACAATACTTACTGTCAGCTTAGATGCCTGATCATCTCCAAATTTGGCGGTGTAATGGACAGGTAAAAGGCATAGCCCAAGGGCTTGAATATCTTCATCAAGAGAACGTAGTCCATGGGGATCTCAAACCAGTGAGTAAACTCAACTTTTAACCATGATTCCTATATATTTAAGATATTTTGGTGACAGAACAATATCCTCATTGACAATTCTGGGAATCCACTTCTCTGTGACTTCGGCCGTTCCAAGGACCTCGCTTATCGCGGCTTTACTGCAACAGCAGCTGCTGGTGCAGCCCGCTATCAAGCCCCGGAACTACTGGCCGAGGAAACTGGTCCAACGAACACTACTGACGTCTATGCATTTGCACTCTCTTCTTTCAAGGTTTGCCTTATTTCCTTTTCCCGATCATCGTATGACATGGCGTAGATCTGGGCAAATGAAGAGCCATATGGTGGCCTCAGTGAAAACCTAGTTATCGCCCACGTTATAACAAACAAACTAAAGCCAAAACGCCCGACCACTCCCATCCATGGTGAAGATATTATGTGGCCCATCCTACAGGAATGTTGGGAGACCGCCGCAATTGACCGGCCAACTATGAAGGAAGTAGTACAGAAATTGATGGACCTCGTGGATGGACCGCAAGCGCTTGAGCAGTAATCCTTGACTCTTTGTAACTTCTGTTCGAGATCAATAAACTCGAGGTTCTCAGGAACTCTGACTTGCATTGATTTGGGGAGACTTGAATGATAATTAGGCGAACCGCCAGTCAGCCCCTCCAGTTTGCCTTGGTTCAAGGGGCCGAAATGCTGAAGCGTTTGAGTGATTGGCCGATCCAAGTCCTTGGCATAGGATCATCTCCACCTGTTATCGAAGGTTGGGGAGAAATTAGGCAAGGAGAAGTGGAGGTCATAGGGTGAATGTTGCAACGTTGGACTCTCACGTGTTCGCTTCTCTCCAAAAATATGTGGCACTGAGAACCTGGAGATAACGTAAGGCGCTGGACAGGCGCTAAGTTACCGGGTAGAACTTCCCCTCCTTCCAACGCCCATACGACATCCTCCAGCGCCTCGGGCCTCATGGCTGCCTCATGTCTTCCGATAACGTTTCCTTGTCCTGGGGCCCGCAGGGTGCGATGAAGTTCCTAAGCTATTATTTCCACTAGCAGCGCGTCCTCGGTTCTGCCCAGTATCCCTGCTTGGACGCTCTATCTCCTTTCCAATCTTCAACTCTCTGGTGTGAGCGTCTTGGGTATGTCAAAGAATAATATCCTTATCGTGCATACAGATTAGAAGTCCGCCATATCTCTGACAGGATGCTCATGCAACCTACTCCGACCACTATACCCACCCAAATGGATAAGTACACAGTATGTTGATCGATCCTTAGCTGTGGCATTCTCTAAGACCATCCATTCTTTCAGGATCTCAGCAAGCGCATTCAGCGTGAAGATGATTCCGTTCAGCCCAACCACGGCGGTGGTTATGCAGACATCTACGTTGGGTATTTCACGAAGGATGACAACACAAAGGTTAAAGTGAGTATATGACAAGGACTTCTATACAATGCAGCTCGAGTCGATCACTGGCACTAAAGGTTGCCATCAAAGTACTGCGAATGATGAGCGAGAAAGATGTGGTTAACGGAATCACAAGGGCGAGTCATTATCTCTCATGAACGAATTAAAAGTCCTGCTAACCTCCTCCCTAGTATCTTAATAGAGAGGCGGCGGTTTGGCACCAATTGGACCATCCCAACGTCCTCAAATTCCTTGGTCTAGCACCTGATCATGGAAGATTTGGCTGCCCCGCCCTGATTTCTCCTTATTGCGAGAATGGAACCGCCAACGATTATCTTAGAACGCACCCAGATATCGATACGAGACTGTATATAGTGTGTTGTCCGCTATCTTCTCTCCAGGGAGGTCACGACTCACTCTTTTCTAGATCAAAGGCGTCTCCAAAGGTCTACAGTATCTTCACCAAATGTCTGTCATACACGGAGATGTTAAACCAGTAAGCAAATCGTTTGCCTGGCTGACCGTCTCGTATTAACTGCCTACTCACTAATTCAAGTCCAACATTCTCATTCATGATGATGGCCGTCCGCTCCTTTGCGACTTTGGCCGTTCCAAAATTCTCACCAAGAGTGGTTTTACCACGCAACCTGCTGGAGCGTGTCGCTACCAACCCGCAGAGCTTCTCCAGGGCACTGGCCCTAACAAGCCTACTGATGTGTATGCCTTTGCACTCACCTCTTACGAGGTAGGCTCAATGTCTCGTTTTGAATAATCTTCTAGCTAACGATTTCACAGATCTGGACGGGGTTACAGCCCTTCTATGATATCCATCAAGACACGAGCATTATCCTCAGTATTGTAATGAGGGATGCGAGACCTGAGTATCCGGAATCAGCTCCTGTGGGAACAGACTTTCTTTGGGCGCTTTTTGAGGACTGTTGGAAGAGCGAGCCCGAGGAAAGATTAGACATGGAGTCCGTCGTGGAGAGATTGGAGATAATTAAACTTCCTCAGTGATTGTTGTTCCCTCGCTCCTCGAGGCGGACGAGGGATTTTCAGGCCTCGACCATCACCTTAACAGAATCTTATATTTTGTTCAGCTCAGAGTTTCGACGTTCCGAGGAATGCCATTCATAAATAGTAATTTCTCTTCAAGGGGTAACAGATCTGGAGGACAGAAGTTTGAAGCCCTTTCAACATTCCAGTTGAAGGGGCCACCAAGATGCCTATGCTTTCCAACTGGTCAAATCATACATGTAAAACTCGTCGCGGAGAATAGCACCATGCACATCTCGTAGTTAGGGAAATAGTGTGTCTAAGGGACAGTCAGAGGAATAAGGGCCACGGTTGCTGTCTGCGCGTGGCCTCGAAGCGTATTCGTCATTCTAACAGATGCTCACCAGGGTGGCTGCACAGACGGCGGTACATAAGACATGTCAAGCATTTAATGATTGTGATCATTCTGTCGCATCACTACTTATATATTCCTTACTTCATCACAGTGACTGACAACAGGAAGAACGATACACTCGCTTTCGACAAAGATGTTCCCCTTGGTCCTTTGCAGGCTCAAAGCAGCATATGGGTGCGCAGCGGCATGTTCGAGGACGAGCGCGCCAGGTCCATACATCTTCCCCTCCCTCAACTCGTTGTGTCTTCGCCATTATCGATCAGGGAACTGGTGGCCACTCAGATAGGGCTTCGACCTCGTTGCCTATGCTAGTGACGGTTCGCATCCCCCCGTAGGCAAGCACACTGCACTGCTCCATTGTATGGTGTGACCCGACAAGACAAACGCTGGCTTCCTGCTCCAGCTCTCCATTATGACGATGGTTTGTCCTGGGTGCGTTACATCTTGGTGGAAATTTGTTCACCGTCTGAATGCCATACTGCTCATAAGATCTTGTCTCAACGGACGTATTAGGAAGCCCACCATGTCTACTTCTTGTACGGATGCCCTGTCACGTTAGGGGTGTCGGTAGTGTTGGCGTTAGTGCCGCTTGCAATTTGACGTCTCGGTTAGAAGGAGGCTACCCTGGCCGCAAAAAAGAGTGGTAACACAAGCAAACGAGCGCCTGAGGCGAAACACTTAGGAATACTGGAACCATTTGAAGATATTGGACTATTGTTGGTGACGCTTAATATGATACCAAGTTTCTATCTCCTCATGGCCACCTGGCACCCAGATCGCACCTTGTCCGCGTGTTTTGGAAGACTCTACAACAAATCGAGAAATGTGGGTTTTCCGGCGAAAAGCGTGTGCGGTTAAGTTCGATCGTCCAGAATTGGAGACCTGAACAAAGGCCCATCCACGAGGGATGCATGGATACATTTACTTATACCAGAGCTTAGGGCGAATACCTTTACTGACACCTTGATAGGTAGTGGTATTCAGCTAGCCCCGCTGCAGGCTACTTAAAATACAAAGCGACAGCGGTAAATTGGTCCGGGTCTGGCATCCAACTGCACAAAGGATTACGTAAGAAGACTGGGGCACCCTACTCCAAAGTGGGAGTCCCTCACTGACTACTGGGAAGTGGGCATGAAGTTGATTATATGCATTTTGGGGCGCAGCTATTCTTCGATGGTAAGCATAGAAATGAAGGAGTTGAGAAACTGGGAGTCGCATTTCAGCTTGTTTCGTCCTCTGGGTTAGCGGATAAGGCTTTTGAGCAAAGCTTTGCTGTGTGCAGAAAGCAACATCCTGAACAGGGAGGATTGAGGACAAGTAGCAGGCCAAGTAGCGAGTGACGAGTGGGTTCGGTCGTACCCGATCTCAACCCAAAATTGGATGGATGCTCGATTTCGGAAGGAAGAGAGCAGCCTTGACTCCGTCAGGGCGCCCCCCAGGCGCTGATTACGGCCGCGGGCGATAGAACCAGATAGAACCATGGATGGACGGACATTGCATTAGTGGTAAAGTGAATTTGGATTTCATTTACCATTTCCCGAAGGACCGCCGTTAGGGCAGGAGATAGGTATAGCAGGGCTATTGCCGGAACAAGGTGAACAAGCAACCATATGTCTGAGGTCTCTGACTTACCTGTCTGCTAGCAAATGTTTTGATCAGTACAATAGCTAAAGTGGTGTGAGAGAAAACCGGAAGACCAATGGTGGGTACCAACATAGCGCATCTCACTTGGCGAGTGAAGTCATTGGCAAACTAACTGCCCTCCCGGGGTCGTGGCATCATTCAGCTCCGAAGCCTCGGTTCTGATATAGACGCTCAACTATTAGAAACTCATGACATGCATAGGCCTGGTGAGAATACGCATCCTTATATCATCGCTCTCTGACGCAAGTGGCTTACAGACCTCATGTTATCATCCTTGTGATCCCGGGAAGCAACACGTTCCACTCTCGCGTTTCGCCCATCTTGCTTCTATGATAACCCAACCTCGCAAGCGCCCCCTCCACAGCAACGCATCTCCACATATGGACAACTGGTCCCCTACACTATAAAAATGGACATCCGTCCAGTAATGGGTACATCCCGGCGTATTATTAACACACATACCAGGCTTGGACCATGACCGTTCCCACCTCCAATGCTCCTGGTGAGGCCCCCACTCATATCCAGAAACTGGAAGACCTCATAGAGGATCCCACCATTGTACGCTCCTTGTTAATCTTTTCTCGTCGCGTTTCGATTCAAAAGGTACATCTGGAACATTGTAGGATCTCTCCGCGGCTGTCACGCGCCACAGTGGTGAACAGGATATAACAAATCCCCCTCACTGCGGCGCATTCTCCGATGTCTGGATCGGATGGTTCAAAAAGGGGACCAGCCCGCCATTGAAGGTACGTGTGCTACTTAACGGAGTAAAATAGTCAAAGAATGACGCAGCGAACGAAGGTCGCTATCAAGGTCCTACGGGTGATTGGTGCCAACAGGAACGAAGACCTTGAAGCTGCTCGACGGGTCAGTCGTAGTTAACTCCAAATGATGTCTTGCCTGACACTATCGATTATTGGAAAGTACTTGAACCGTGAGGCACGAGCATGGAAAGACCTGGACCACCCGAACATTCTCAAGTTCCTTGGCCTTGCGCAGGGATTTGGCAATCCTGCTTGTCCCGCCCTCATTTCCCCTTACTGTAAAAACGGCACAATTTCTGAGTATCTCAAACAACACCCGGGAGTCGATAAATTAATTATGGTGCGTTTTCTAAAATTGAGTATCAAGTTAGACCCCGGCTGAGATATGAATTCGGCGGCCGCTTTGGACAGGTGGGAGGCGTAGCCAAAGGTCTCGAGTACCTTCACCGAAAGAATGTAGTCCACGGGGATCTCAAGCCAGTGCGTAGACTCATCCGGCTTCTATTTATTCATTCTCAGGTATTCAAGAGTTCTTGACGACAGAACAATATCCTTATCAGTGATTCGGGGAATCCGCTTCTCTGCGATTTCGGTCGATCTAAAGACCTTGCTTACAAGGGATTTACTGCGACGAAGGCTGCTGGTGCATGTCGGTACCAGGCTCCGGAACTTTGGGATCAGGACGCTCGCCTGACAAAAGAAAGTGACGTCTATGCGTTTGCTCTCTCTTCGTTTGAGGTTTGTTACATTACCATCTTCCCCAATTGCTGTACTGACTAAAATGCCATGCAGATCTGGACAGGTCGAGTGCCATATGATGGCCTCGTCGACACTCAGATTATCATCAATGTTTCAGCGAGGCAAATAAAACCTGGGTGTCCGGTCCCATCTGTCCAGGGACAAGAGGTCATCTGGCCCATTCTCCAAGAGTGTTGGAGGACAAATCCAGAAGATCGAGTGACTATGCAGGACGTGGTACAGAAACTGGGCCTGGGAAACTGCTAACTTGATGGTCTCGCACACGGATGCCCCGGATTCCTTATGTCTTTTGTTCGAGGTCCATAATCTTAGTACTATCAAAATATGGCTTCAGGTGGCTTAGAATAGCTTTGAAGGATAACCAGTGAGCTGCCAAGCATTCTGTAAACCCTCTTTCAGCACATGCCGGCCAAAGAAGGCCAAAGCGTCTACGCATTTAATGGATTGAACTATGTTATTGATTTTATGTCCGTCTGTATCGAAAGTTAGCGGCGGAATTGGGGAGGGAGAAGCGGAGGCCATAGGGTGGGCTTCCACACTAGCGCTGTCGTTTTGCTTCGTTCCAGAGATATATTTACAAGTTAGGACCTTGAATTTATTAGGTGATGTCAATATTTCAGCTTACACAGGCGCTTACTGTATTTAGCCCTCAATCTCCATCCTTCAAACGCCCATACGACACTATAACTCCTCATGGCTACCTCGCGCGTGCCGGTGACGTCTCTTTATTCTATACACAACATGGTGCAAGAACCTTTACCAGCAGCGCGCGCTTGTTTCACCCAATATTGTCACAGCTTGATTTAGACTTTACGTACAGTACTGAACGTCTGGACGATGCCACTCAGAGCCAAGCTATCACCGCTACACTCCAATCCTACTGGTTGCTCGGGAGCAAAAGGCAGGCAGGGGATTGGGCTGAGCTCCGTCACGAAACCGGAAGGCTGTAGTGACTACTATGACCCAGATCCAATGACCACCAGGTAATGGGCACGAGCACGGCAGCAACTGACTTCACCCACCATGTGGCCCATCTTTTGAGATCGAGGCAGGGGCTTGCAACCAATTCCGAGAGCTTATAGGCGTCCCTAGATAACAGTACTTCAAGGCCTGGCCATATAACGTTGAAAACCACCCACCACTCGGGTTTCTCGTGTGGGAATTAACGTCACAGCGCACTCTGTCATCCAGCAGGCAAGGTCCGCAAGGGAAGGTCCCCCTAACGCGCGGAGGCGGCAGCAAGCCGGAGTAGGGGCCTGCACTGGCAGGGGTCACACTCGCTTGCATTTGTCTCTGAGTCGTTGTCCCAAGGCCTACTAATGCCCTACTAATGCGTAGTGTTATTCCCTGAATCTTGGTTCTGTATCTGGATTACTGCAATAACGTTATGGAGTTCAGCTTCAGAAAATGATAGGGCTCCACAAATCCTAGTATCTCCGATCACCCGACTAGTCACCAATAGCCTTCAACGCGTTCCATGTCCTCCACGTCGAGGTACCCACAACTCGTCGCGTTCGACCTCGAGTACGCACCCGTCCTTCCTCAGAACTTTTTCCTCCACTCACTTTGCGTACAGTTATACATTGTGGGATCTGTGGATCGACACACACGTCACCGGTGTGTCATCTGATGAGGAAACACACAAGCTGCTCACACAAGAGTTCACTAGGACCATTACATCGAGATGGCGATAAGGTCAACCAAGTTCTCGACAGGTGCGTTTGCCTCGCACTATCATCGTGTGGGGTATTCATCTGTCTATCGTTCTGCGATAGAAATAATGACGTGGTCGCGTTCTACAAGGACGTGCCCTCGATCCTCCACAGACTCAAGGCAGCAGACGTATGCATAGCGGCTTGTTCGAGGACGAGTGCACCCGACTTGTACGTCCCTCCCTCGCTTCGCTCTCCCATTGCCGTCGCTGACCAGAGCATTGGCATTGCTCGGATAGGGCTTATCAAGCCCTCAGGCTTCTCCTCGTCCCACCTTCAAGCACCACCTCTTCTCGCAGCTCCACGAACAAGAACAAGAAGGGGAACGATAGCAAACCGATACCAGCCATAGATTTCTTTGATCAACTTGAAATATACCCAGGTATATCTTTGCGAAACTATGCGTCGCGACGGGTTACTCATAAAGTGGCTGTTTGTTCGAACAGGATCCAAGATCACCCACTTCAAGAAATTACATGAGAAAACTGGGATACCTTACTCTGAGATGGTGGGTCTTCGAGCTTGATCTTCCTTCTAGGGTCTGTTAGGGATTGAGTATAAAATGTGCTTGGACGCAGTTATTCTTCGATGACGAGCATAGAAATAAGGAGGTTGAGAAGCTGGGCGTCACGTTCCAGCTTATATCGTCCTCTGGGTTGACAAACAAGACGTTCGAACAGGGTTTGAGTTTGTGGAGGAAGCGAAACCCTGAAAGTGAGGAAGGTGGTGGAGAGAACGAGGGAAGTTGAGTGCAGGTTACTGACTGACTGATCAGTTCGTTCAGTCGTGCTCACAGGGAGGTAAAGTGCAACTACTATCCGCCAAGTTCTGATATCATTGCGAACCACTACACCACCGAATCCGTAACCACCACTACCACAAGTCGTGTATTAATCATAGAAGAGCACGAGCACCGTAATGAACGAAGAGCGATGTTAATTGTGCAAAACACAACCGCATCAAATCTTGGGCCTCAGGCCTCAATATTCGATAGTAACTAGCAATGAAACAAGCAAATACAGTGATTGCGAATGGAATCCGAAAGTGAAATGAAAGCAAAGTGCCCAACAGTTCATAGCGACGCACTCTGCATTAAACGTGCATAAGAAAGAACTTTGCAAAGAGAAATCCAAGAGAAAGTATCCTGCAAGCAGAGAATAACTGATGTACAAACCCTCAACCGCCTTGTGAAATAATCTGGGTGAAAAAGAGGTAATACCGAACAAAGAAAATGAGAGGAAACAAAGGAGCAAATGAAGAGGAAAAAAAAACAGGTAACATGGGTAACAACGGTTGCACGCGGCAAGGACATGGATGTTAGCGGATGAGCACCGTAAGAGCAGGGATACGAAAAACACCAGTATCCACACATACACCGCAGCACAGAACACGAACAACCGAATAATATCTACCAAGAACCAACAGATACCCTCAAGCGTCCCCAAACATGCGAAACCGAATTCAATCAGCGACCAGCGAAACCCATATAACACAGCGAAATAGGCAAGTAGAAGACCACAAGAGATCCAAAGAAATCCACAGAACCCTAAAGCGACAGCCTCACGACCACTCTTCACACATCACTCTCACCTCCCTCTTCACTTCCCTCCGCACCCGGCCTTACACCGTTCGATTTCTCCTCCTCGATTGCACCCTGCTGTGCTTGCCCCTGATCCGGCTTTTGCGCATAGGCAATATACCCCTGTGGCGCAGCATACTGCTGCTGGTATGCCGTCGGTTGTTGTTGTACCCCAGGAGGAGCAGGAGCGTACACACTATACGAATACTGTTGTGGCTGTGGTGGCGGTGGTGGTGCGTATGCTCCGTACGGTACACCATGAGGCGGGGGTCCATGCGGATGCGGAGCCCAGACTGCGGGAGGCGGGGCGTGGGGTGCGTGCGGAGGTGGTGGATAGGGTGTATACATTTGCGGATGAGGATGTCCGTGTGGGGCTACTGGGGGAGGAACGTGAGTGTAGTATGTCGGATGGGGGTGTGATGGAGGTGGGGGATGGTAATATCCTGGTTGTATTTGCATTTGTGGTGCAGGCTGGGGTTGAGGTTGAGTTTGGGTCGGGGAGGTTGTGGCGATAGGTGGCGGTGGTGGGCCTTGGGAGTGGGCTGGGTCGGAAGGTGAAATGGGGGCGTTCGCGGACGCGGAAGAGGGTGGTGGTGACGTTTGTGCGGAATTGGTTGTTGGAGCTTGTGCTTGGGCCGCAGGCTGAGAGACGGAAGCCGGAGCAGGTACTGGATAGCCTGTATAGGCATATTGAGCTGGGTGCGTGGGCGGTGGTGGGACCGGCTGCGTTGGTGAGATCGGGTAAGGCGCTTGGGGTGGATACACCGATACATGCGGAGGTGGTTGCACGTAGCCATAGTATGGTGCTACGCCGAACGAGGGATACGACGCTGCTGGCGCAGCCGCCGCCATGGGAGAGGTGGATGGTGCATTTGGGTCGGCGTACACTTGCGTTGTCTGTGCCTGCTGCTGGTGCTGGGGATTGGTGGGACTAGGGATCGATGCACTGATGACATCTTGCTGAGATGGTGGCGATTGGGACTGTTGGGGATCCGTCGGCGTGGGTGGGGCCTTTGTATTCGTACCTTTACGTGGACGTTTGGCTGCAGGTGCTGGTGCATATGGACCATAACGTCCTCGCTTAGAGGTGACTGACTCAGGAACTTCACGTTTATCAGACAGAAGCGGTAAACCCGTCAGAGGTCCAGCGAGAAGAGAAGCGGAAGTATCGATGTCGTCGGCTTCGCCTCTGTAGCGGAGAACCCCATCTGCACCTATCTCCACCTTTGGGGGGTTCCGGAAATGTGTCTTATCGAGGTATTCTGGACTGATTTCGAGTGAGGCTAGTTCAGGGAGAGAGGAGGGGGGTCGTAGGCGACCGCTTTCGACATCTTCGATTTTGTAGTAGGATATGAGGTGCTGAGCGACACCATCAATCGTCAGGGAAAATGTCTGTTTGCATTGAATTAGTAAGAAAGTGTAGGCGAAAGATAGGGGCGATGTGCGCACCTTTTTCATCAGGCCGTCGGGCTTGAACTTGGAACTGTTGGTCAGACTGCCTACAAGCATACGTTGGCTCTGCTTGTCAACACCTGGGTGTCCAGGATCAGACTTGGGTCGACTGAGAGGTCCAGGCGAATCATTCTTGCTGCCATCGTACTCATTACCGTCACTATCCTTTCCGCTGCGGTGACTCGACCCTCTCTTGTCAGTTTCGCGATAGAGGAGAAAGTTGCCGAGAATCCTGCTTGGACTCCAGAAGAATCCGTCGGTCCACCGCTTAATACCACTCTCATCCTCGTCGAAGACAAAGACGGAACCAGATGTGATCATTTTGCGTTCAGAGTCGACGAGACGGCGGGTGACGCGGGGAATGAGGCCTCTGCGAGCGGCTTCGAGGATGAGTAGCGCATCGCCAGTGGTCTCTATCCATCCGGACCACGGCGGCTCTGTCCAGGTGGGAGGGTTCTGCTGGGAAGTGCCATGTTGGCCGCCTGACATGGAGCTGAAGCTGGTTTGGACATCGTTGGCGACGACGAGGAGGGAAGAAAGTTAAAATCGATGAATAATTGAGAATGAATAATAAAGTTTTTGATGAGAGACTTAAAGTTGGCTCACCTGGCTGTTAGATCTGCGGGAGGAGAAATTTGAGGTCGTTTGAGCGTGAATTTGGACCCCGCTGGTCTAACTCCGCCTTTTGTTTGTCCTGCCGCGTTGCCTTTACACACTTATTCGCTTCAGACAACACAGAAAAACACTCTCAGAGCGTCAATCGATTACTGCACATGCTGGGTGCTCCGCAAAATACACACGTGCCACCTACACACCCAGCACTCTGCCGCAATTTAGAGTTTGCGCCGAACATGTTTGATGACTAAGCAACCATTCATATGTCGCCGATACATTTGCGGCGAATCTTCGTCTTTCTGTCACTGACTCTTTATTTTCTAGCGGCGACGTTCGCGGAGCATTCCGAAGCCTGCAGGCTCGCATTTCTGTCTCATTCAGATACACGAAACCACAAATTACACACATTTTTACTGTGCACACTGCACCACCAATGTTGCCTTTCAACCGTGTCTAAACCATAAAGAGCATAAAGGGTCGAAAATCGCTCAGTTTTTGGAAAGTCATTCCCTCGCTTGAGTCTGCAAATGTGAATATCGTAGACATCAAGCTTGCAGCTTGAAGTGTGTGAGATCCGCGTAATAACCTCCATCGCCTCTCAAACAGCGAGTTCTCGGCATAGCAAGACCGGTGGTGATTTCGCGTAGTCCTCCGCCATGTGCTGTCGTCGTCTTCGATGATGACTGTGAGCGGCTTTTCGAGGGATCTAGTGCTCAAGCATTATTATTAGTGTCATTGACAGCCGATAATCTTGCTCCCTCGCCCGTAGTACGTGGACCTATGCTTACGCGCCCGAGACGTGGGGTTAGCTTCGTGCTATGCCAGTGCATGGCAACTTTGAGCACTTGTCAAGTCCCGGCCATCGTGGAACCAAGATAGAGCATATCGAACATAAGAACAATATGAAGATAACCATACCTCAGCTTCCCCGCGCGTCTTTACAAGCCCCTTGTCCCATGTTCATACCCATTTTAACTCTAGCTAAAACGCAAGTGGTGCTGCCCTTGCCCTTCCGCCGTTTTATGCCTCCTTGTTCGCTTTGGGAACCCGACGCCGACCATTTTAGGTCCTTTGTCCATCATTCAACTTACCGCTGTCAAGTGTCGCCTCGCGTGAATCGTACCTGGAAGAAGATGATCCAGCTCTTCCTCCCACATGGGTGCAGTCTCTGCAGAGAAAATTTCTCGCGAATCGGCCCATCCCAAGGCTCCCCCCATGAGGGTCCACAGAAATCCTATTCCCCACAGACGACCTGTTCAACACTTGCAACTAGCAAGCAGACCAAGAAATTACCTTTCACTTTATGACTATATTGTTCGATGTTAGATAACGTAGCCACCGCTGACGTTATCTCACGTCCTTTGCCTTATCCCAGCGCATCCAGTTGGCAACCGCGTCGCACAGAACGCTTCTCTTGCTGTTAGATGTATGACATTCCAATCCCTCCTGATCGACATCCGAAGTCTTGCCTCTGTCTGCGGGTTACACGCGCGGGAACCTTGGTTATTCATGTTTGGTGCGGACAACGACAGATCCCAGATGCCGAACCGTCCTATTTGAATGTCGTCCATCTTTGATCAAATCAAGTGGGCTACGGAAGCCGGTGGTACATGGTCCAACTTTGTTTGACAACTTGCCTTATACGATAGTGCGATTGGGGTCCCGGAACCGCGTAACACCATCTGTAATCCCCCCCTCTCACATATTTTACTGGCCGTGATAGACGCAGTGGTTAATATTCTTCTGCATGTATATCTCGTTTGGGACAACTCCAAAGTGATGTAAACTTGGAATTGATGTACTATCATCGATCACCTTTTGGCCACTTTTGAGATGTGTATGCTCTTCCTCCTTCCTCGTGGTGTATCTTCCATTGAAATCTCACACACATATGTAGAAATGGCTTCAGTAAATGTTATGAAATTTCTGGGATTCTCTCTTAACAAATGGCCATGTCAGAACAGTTCCGATGAGCACAAGTCAACTGAATCATTAGTTGGCCACCCAAATGTCAAGGCCGTGTCGCAGCTGAATTGAGGCTCCACGTCGGCACCGTGGCCTTGAACTCCTCACGAAACGTAGGATTGAAGGGGGCACGTCCACATATATTAGTGATAATGTAGTATACATGAACGAAGTGGAAATTATGTAGATTAACAATCATTAAAAAGGCGTTGGATAGTAAGGAGAGGAAAATGTTGACAAATGTGGTAGACTATTATGAGGCTGCACCTGGACAACAGTGGAACCAGCTGGGGGGGAAGTGAATGGGCCGGCAGTGTGGATAATAGTACGAAGGAGGAGTCGAGCAGGGCAGAGTTCTATATCATGTCCCCCTGTCCATGCTCATATGTATTGTTTGAGGTATTTTATATGACTTCTGTCACATTGAGTGATGTCATGAGAGAATGGTGGGGGGGGCTGGGACCCGATCAGTAAATGATCGATGAAGTTGGACCATGTCTTCCCCCGGCTACCGTAGTGGACTTCCTCGATACTTTCATATTGCTCACCCCCGGCGGTATCATCTCGGCATGATTTCGATGCTGTCCATCCTTGCTTACAGTTGACGTACTGCTTGGTATATCCATCCAAATCCCATAATCATCCCCGTCTGATTCAAAACCATCGTGAAATTCCGTATGTCCCTCACTCTATCGCGATTTCGGGCTAATCAGGGTTTCGCAGGGCTCGGCGCTTACATGCTTCCTGTTCTGGACATCCAGAAAACTCAAAATGTGCATAACGAGCATAGAACGTAAGCGACGAGCAACTGCGTCGAGCTTCGGAAGATTGATTTTTAGTGCCTTCCTCAGCACACCCTCAAGGCAGGTTTGATTTACCTTACTGAGACATTCCTCATGCCCAGGGCCATGTCCAACCCAAGAAGGTGTTTAGTCGGGATCCGGACTCTGGGAACATATCAATCGTCTTTCAATGATCCCCATCCCCATTCTACTATAAAACCCTCCCTCGACTAGGGCCTCTGGTTTCCTCGTCGCCCACTCTTTCTTTCGAGAAATGGGTCTCTTGATTCCTTCGTCGTTGGCTTTGGCCTTAACTTTCACTCCTGTAGGTTCTATCCTCCGTTATCGCCATTCGCTTTGGTTGGCGTCGGTCATGAACGTGTACTAACGTCTATTGCGTCTGGTTTTGCCAATGTTGTGCTACCAGTTCTTAGTCGCGAATGCGCAGTCCGCTCATTTAAGTCGCAATGTAATCCGCCATCGACGGCAATCGATCCCTACGAACCTTCCCGGAACGAATCTTGGAGGCGGAGGCGGAGGTCCTTCGACTTTTTTCCCTGTTCTTGACAATCTGCCAACCGGTTGGGCATACAATGCCTGTTGGGTGTAAGTCTCCTATGTATTCGCATCCGACGCGAATAGCTGAAGAGTGCTATCTAGTGATAATGCCCACGGTCGTATCCTCCAGAATCAAATTCCCGATAGCCAGAGCATGACCGTCGAGACTTGTATCCAGACTTGTGCCGCTCAGAATTTCACCGTTGCTGGCCTCGAATTCTCTAGTGAGTTTTCCTTCCACGTTTGATTGCAGGTCTGATGTTGACATTGTTCTTTAGCTCAATGCTGTAGGCTTATCATCCTTCTACCGCATGCTTGATACTTAGATTGTCATGCTTAGTCTGCGGTCCCAACCTTGTTGCTGGCGCTGTTATTGCTGATGAGTCTTCTTGTAACATGGGGTGTGCGGGTAACTCTAGGTACGTAACACTAAGCTTCTCTGTCCGTCCATGCTCCGACGGTGGTTTTATAGTGAGACTTGCGGTGGCCCTTCTCGAACTTCTGTTTATACGAAGGGCGACCTCACTGTCTTCCCCGTTCCGACCTCCCAGAAGACCGACTTGCCTGGTAAATTCCAGTATATAGGATGTTTGCAGTGAGTTCCACGGTTATTTTTTGCATTACTGGGAGAACTGGGATGTTGATGTAACCGCCTTTTTATAGTGAGGCTGAAGGTCGCCGCATACTGCCTTGGATGCTTGAATGGCCTTCCAACAATTCTGCCACTGTCTGCATGGAGCGTTGTGCAGAGTACGGCTATCCCGCTGCTGGTGTTGAGGTTAGTCCTGCTCTTGACCTTAGACTTGATTCCTTAGTTGATGGCCACCTATAGTTTGGTATTCAATGCTGTGCGTACCCAAACATGAAAGCTGGGTGTCTTATACTGACTCTTTCCTGTAGTCTGTGGTGATATCACTGATGTCACGGACTCTAACGGTATCATTGGTGATGAGGCTGACTGCAATATTCCTTGCCCTGGTGACCCGGCCCACCTCTGTGGTGGTGGTAACCGTCTTAACTACTACGCTTGGGAGGGTGACCTCAATGTCTGGCACAAGCCCGCTGTTACAGGCCGCTATGAGGTACATGTTCCTCTTCACATATTCGTGTGTGAGACTGATTCAGCTTTTACAGTTCTTCGGTAAGTTGCTCGTCGAGTCACTGAGTAAGGGCTTGTGTTGAACCTTCTCATCCGCGATGGACTACAGTTCCTGGGTGCGTGGCATGATTGAACCATCTTATAGGGTACTCACGATGTCAACAGAGTTATTGTTCCTTTAATCGCTACAGTCGGTATCAACAACAAGGTTACCTTCCTCGAGAAACACGGCACAGGGTCTGTCCCTTCACTTCTTGTTCATGATTGCGTTGATTGCCAATACCCAGTTCTCCAGTTTCCCCAACTCAACTGGTGCATATGAACTTGATATTAGCCTAGCCTCTGATTTCTCCAAAGCATGGCGTGAGATGCATGGCCTCAAGACTGATGTCTTCTGCGCCGGTAGCGTTATTCTCCCGGACAAGGCTGGACGACAGCTCAACGTTGGTGGATGGTCCCTCGACTCAACTTTTGGTGTTCGCCTATTCACTCCCGACGGCGTCCCCGGAACCAACTCCACGAACGACTGGGAGGAGGATTTTCCTAATCTCAAGCTCCAGGTTGGTGCTTCGAACTACTCACTTCAATCCAGGTAGAACCTGACAACTTAACTTTAGAGGGGCCGTTGGTATCCCACTGCTGCCGTCCTTTCTAATGGCTCCGTTCTGGTCATCGGTGGCGAGATTGGTAGCAACGACCGTCCTCAACCTAACCTTGAAATGTTGCCGAAACCTGAGGGTGGTGATACTGTCATCGATCTCCCTTGGCTCCAGAGGACCGATCCCAACAACCTATACCCTTTCGTCATTATTCTTCCCAGCAAGAACATCTTCGTTGGTGAGTGCTGGACGTAATGAAACTTGATGAAGATCTAACGCAATTTTCATAGGATACTGGAATGAGGCACGTATTTTGGAACCCGTCAATTTCGATACCATCAAAGAGTTGCCCAATATACCCGGAAATGTCAACAATTTCCTCGCCGGTCGTACATATCCTTTGGAGGGAGCAGCTATGCCGCTTCCCCAACACGCTCCCTACACTGAACCTCTCGAAATCCTCATCTGCGGTGGTTCAACCGAGGGCGGAGGAGAAGCCAATGATAACTGTGTCACCATCCAGCCTGAAGCCCCTGAACCAAAATGGGTTATTGAACGCATGGTCAGTGTTCTCGTACCACGGTTCCATGCACATGACGTCAACTGACGGATTTTACGCAGCCTTCGAAGCGTGTTCTTGCATGCATGGTTGCCCTCCCAGATGGTACATACATGATCATTAATGGTGCTCACCAGGGTGTTGCCGGATTTGGTTTAGCCAGTGATCCCAACTTCGAGGCCGTCTTGTACGATCCTACCCTCCCACGCAATCAGCGCATGTCGATCCTCAATCACACGGACATCGCCCGCATGTATCACTCCGAGGCTACTCTCCTTCCTGATGGACGCGTTCTCATTTCTGGTTCTGATCCTCAAAGCGACATCTTCCCTGAGGAGTTCCGTATTGAGGTATACTATCCCCTTTGCTATGTGGATCCGCTTGGCAGCTGGGTTCTAACCTCGTGTTTTTCTAACAACTAGGTCTACATCCCTCCTTATCTGGCTTCTGGTAATAAACAGCCTACCTTCGATCTCCCAAATCGTGACTGGGCTTATGACGGCAAATATACCATCACTAATGTCCATTTGTTCCAAGGCACGATGTCGGGCGTGCGCATTTCTTTGATCGGAGGTCAGTTTTGAAGGCAATATATTCTAAGAACCTTTCCCCTGATCTTTAACGTTCACAGCTACGTCAAGTACCCATGGAAATACTATGGGTGCGCGTACCATTTTCCCTGCTTTCTCTTGCAGTGGTACAACCTGCACTATCACCGCACCTCCTAATGCTGGCATTTCCCCTCCGGGCTGGCACATGTTGTTCGTCTTGGATGGTTCTACGCCGTCCGTTGCTCGGTGGGTCCGGATCGGTGGTGATCCAGCTGAGCTTGGAAACTGGCCCAACCTTCCTGGCTTCACTCTTCCCGGTATCTAATTGAGTCAAGGACTGAATTTGAAACGTAGTTGGGTTTCATTTTTTCGTTTAAGGACCTCCGGGTCAATATACCCTTTACCATGATCCTTCGATACAGTTATTGTTCCCCATTTCGTATGTCTGGGTAGTGTGTCACTCATTTTCCAGTACACACAGGACCCTTCAGCCGTTGTTAGTTGTTAGTTATATAAAAATACCACGTCTTTTTCTCTCCTTCTGAGTGAAAAACAAGTGAGCTGAAAACCATTGAACGATATGAAGATACAGTCGTCTCCCATATAACCCATACCCCTTATAACCCATACTCTCATATAACCCATACTCTCATATAACCCATAGAAATTTCTTTCCATCAAGTTGGTTCGCGGGGAATTTTGACCCATAACCCATAACTCTCTCGAACCCCGTAACCCATAGGTCCTTTAGAACAAAAACCCATAGCGCTGGTTACCATGTATGGCAACAACCCACGTTAGGAGTGTAACATTTCACTTTTGAATCGTA
>JAEUWP010000232.1:0-17065 GCA_018524725.1 Podaxis mareebaensis | reverse complement strand
CTGCTATCGTGCACCCATTTGTAGTAGCTAGTCTATTGCAATAAACGTCGATTTAAAAAAAAAAAAAAAAAAAAAAAGACTTTCTGACCCTGGTAAGTCCTCCATTTCCACACTCTGCTGCACTAGAGTTAATGTGAGCAAGAGATGGTTGCATCTCAGCATGAGTTGAAAGAAAGAAAGCCTTGCTACATTGGCTATGACCCATTGAGTGAAAATTGTCAATGAGAAAAACTGTATCTGCAAAGAATTCTGGCTCTCTTGTCCTGCAGTATGGTGCCAGTTGACAAGCAAAGTCATAGATGACAAACTTGGGAGCTTTTGGCCACCTAGTGATCATTGCTGAAAATACATCATTTCTCCCTTCACTTGATGGAATGCAATGGTATCCATAACATATGCTATGGGTGCACCATGCACACATAATACCACCTATAAGCCCTTTTTCACCATATTCTCCAAAATACTTGTTGTATTTTCCTCCTCTTTTTCTTGGCTCTTTTTCTGCCTCATGCTTGAGACCTGGATAGGTTGGTCTATGTCGTATCTGTGGCATGCTGTATCTAGTCCCACTCTAAAATTCATCAGCATTCTAATTTGAAAAAGCATATTAGATATACACACCCTCTGCCAACTCCCACTAGCATCCTGTGCTGTAGAGTCCAAGGGAGGTATGTTGTATCTTATAATCTGGGCTGATACCACAGTAGCTTGGTCCATTATCCAAGAAAAAACAGATAATATTTTGAGGTCCCATTTGCTGCTCTTATTCTCCTCCATCTTCAATATCCAATATAGGCAGGGAATGCAAGCAAGTTTATCCAAAGCCTCAGTTGAAGGAGAGGTAATAAACCTCTTTAGCCAGGATAAAGCAGATCTGTTAATGACTTGGAGAACAGAGTCAGAGGAGCTGAGCTATTATTTTATCAGTTTTAGGAAGTCCTTTAAGTTTAAAGTCATACCTGCTTAAAGAACCTAATGACTTCAGGTGGGCATTTTTTGGCTAGAAGTAGGGCTGAGGAAGAACAATACTTTTGGAAAAATAGAAGTAAATTAGGTGTCTCCTTTTCTAAAAGAGCTTCCATCAATGGAATTTGCTTGATTCTTGAAAGGATATCCTGGACTTGTTTGGTCTGGTTTTGAGGCTCTTCATCACTAGATCCATCTTCATTTGGTTTGGCAGTTGCAGGCCCAGTTTGGGGAATGTATAGAGGACCAGAGAATATGGATCCCATGAGTTTCCAACATTCAGGACTCTTGATGAATGCTTGATATTGGAAATAGGAGCAATCATGTAGAATTGAGTTGGGATGAATAGTGGTTGGTGGATATAAGGAAGTTTGTAAATGTTTTTTGTTAAAGGCCAGTGTTACTCCATCCCAGATAACAGTTTCTGGTGTTGGCCCACATTCTGGACATTGAAAATCTTGGTCTAGTGCAAGTAAGTTTGCATAACCAAACTAGGCATTCTGAAAAACCTTTTCATCCACAAATGAACTACCAGGGTTATGCTGGTCATAGTGGATTGCTACAGTCTTTATCCAAGCTGTAAATGGAGTTTCAGAGGAGGTATATGCAGCAGTATACTCCTCTAAGAGATCATGAGTGAATAGGGCATGATTATTGAGATTGAAAATCCCCAAGTCCCTGCAATCTGGTCCAATAGCCTTGTAACATGAAGACTTGCAATTGATACAAGTTTGTAGTTGGATTTTTGCAGAGAGAGGCTGAGTAAGGGTGTAAATGATACAGTCCTTGATGTAAACTGTATCATTTGGAAAGTAGATTTGACCACAGGAGCATCTTGATGTTTGGGATAAAAGGAGTGGTCCAGTGACTTTGGTCAGAGGTAAGATATCTGGATAAA
The DNA here is from genome assembly GCA_018524725.1 of Podaxis mareebaensis. Lineage (NCBI taxonomy): Eukaryota > Fungi > Basidiomycota > Agaricomycetes > Agaricales > Agaricaceae > Podaxis > Podaxis mareebaensis. The sequence continues at coordinate 15,201 of JAEUWP010000232.1, read as the reverse complement.
GCTCTTCATCAGCTGAGATCTGGGCCCATTTGGATATGGATATTGACAAGTAGGAAATAGGCTTTTGGATTTTCAAGCTAGGAAGGGGTATTTGATGTTCTGACATTCACATTAGAATTTATAACATGGAGTTTCTGAAACTTACCAAATATTGAAGGTTCATCTATTATGTTGGTTGAGAGATTGCCAACAACCAAATTTTGAAAATATTGTTTTGCATGTTGAATATGTGAGCAATTTGGGGCTTGAGAGCCATCCTTGTAACAACCCCATAGTCCCTCTCCAAAATCATATCCAATATAGGACACAACAGCTCTGGACCTAACAAGGGCTGGTTTATTTTTTGATGCCACTGAAAAGTAATTTTTGAATCCTGTGTCACTTGGTTCTCTGGAGAAAAGAGAGATAGGACCCTGGAAATCTAATAGGAGTTAGCTTGGATAAAATCATTTATTGCAGGCATACCTGAAGCATCTTCAAATATATCTATTCCATATTCCTTCAGAAACTGCTGATGGACACAAGACTGGTTTGTTTGTGCTACTGAGCAATAACAAACAGGTTCAATAGGATCTTTTGTCCTGTCTAGTTGAATATGATGCCATTTGCTCTGTTTTTCATTTAGATCTCAGCTGATATTGATAGTCAAAAAGTTAACTTACAGTAGACTGGCCATTTCAGGTATCCCATCCCATTGTGACAAAGATATCCCTCCCAATAGGATAGAAGGGCATAGCATTGACTAGGACAGCCTCTACAAACTCATAATAGAAATCACCACCTATATCTGAGCTCAAGGACACTGGACTGTCTTGAAAAGGATCAATGCTTGAAGTAGTAACTTTATCCAAGGAAAATACCTCAGGTAGTTCCTGATTAGTGGGGAATGGGGAGCCAGAAATGGGGTTTCAAATAAATGGAGTCCTCTGAGAACTCTGAGTATATCCAGTTCTACAGCACTTCTGTGGAGAATACCCTAATAGTTGATTTTCCTGAGCGTCATCTGGCAGGAAGTCCAGTTGTATCAGAGTAGGAGATCCAGAAGGGGAGTCCAAAGTAATTCTAGTTGGATCAGGAGAAGAGTCACATTGGTGGCAGTGGGACATGATGAAATAATCATTCTTCCAATACTTAGGTATAAATAGCCTTATTCAACAATAGTATACTTTATATATCGAACAATGCTATAAGATTGTCATTGATAGTAATAGTAGGTAATAGTCATTGATCATAGAGTATAATTACATAATCAAGTAACTAGGCTAAATTGATGATATCATGCCTTTTCTAATAGATTACATCTAGGTAGGAGTCTAATTACAAGTTTGCATCAAGTTATATTCTATTGAGTATGGTACAACAATTAAACTAAAAATCAGGGACAACCTATATAAATGGTTGAAACTTTACCTCTCAATTCTAGTTTTTTTCCCCCCATGAAGTCTACCAGAGCCCATTGTCCCTCACAGAAGGTTAATGACAGTGGAAGTTGGATTCATAAGCCCTGACAACCACCTCATTGCTGGATATGCCCTAACAGACCTCTCAAATCCTCATGTGGTTGCAGACAAAGGGCTAAAGAGGCCAATTCTTCTGTAGTTCCCTCATTACCTAATATGGTTCCAACTGAGGAACCTAATCTGGGACATCTTTCATTATTGGCATTAAATCCTCCAATGGCCTTGCCTCCACTGGACTCTAGTAGTCTAATCCCTTTTGCACCACCAACTGGAAGCTCTTCCCCTTTAATTGAATTTGAAATATCTCCAGTGTGTAAACCTTTAGTCATCCTATTTAACTTAATAACTAATCAGAAACTGTAGCCAAATATTCTTGCTGGGCCAAGCAATGTTTCTCAATCTAATTCTCCATCACTCCCTGCAGATATTGAACTACCTGCAGTTTGTGATGATTATCATGGAACCACTGAAGATGATATACCTGTAAGAAATATTCATACTATGGCCTCTATTCATTGACAAAGTTGGACAGATTGATCCCCAATTGACTGCACTAGATGACAATGATGATGAAGATGAATCAAGGCAAGAAGATTTGAAACCTGAGAACAAAAAGGCAATCAATCTTAAAAATGCTCCTTATGGCCTCATAGAAGGTGTAAAGAGAGGCAGTTCAGCTTATGGTAAATGTCTCTCCTGCTTTTTTTAATGATGTATTGGGCAGCTAATACTTCCTATTAGACATCCCTTGGCCAAAAACAATTTGCCCCAGGATTGCAGAAACAGCAAAACCAACCACAAGATATAGAAGAGAATTGCCAAATTTAATTGCATGAGTGAGTCATTGCTAAGTGAAATGAAATACAAATTTATTTGTTCTTGGTAGTGTGAACATTTAGCTGAGGAATGTGATGCTTACATCATATTGATGTCTCAGCAAGCAGTTGGCTCTTCAGCCACTGTCCACTATACATCCCCCAGGCTGCAGAGAGAGGCAAAGGAGGACACATTGGATATTGTACAGCAATATCAAAGCCTGATGAATAATCTGGCCCTAGCTAAATGGCAGGAAGCATTAGCATTGGCAAAACAGCTTAATGAGGCTCAAGCTGAAGCTAGCAATGCAAAAACTCAAGCAACAGCTGCCAAAGCTAAGGTTCAAACTCAGCAAGTACAGCTAGATGCTCAGGCCTTGCTGGTCCAAGAATTGGAGGCCAAATTACAGGCATTGAAAACTCATGGAGAGGAGAATTGGACTAGAGAGGAATGAATGGCACTAAGCCAATATATTAAGGACCTAGGGAAAATATAATATACTGCCATTTACTTTCTTGGATGGAGATAACTTTAGCTCATAAAAGATCTGGAAAATAGTGGGTATATATTTGCCATAAGGATATGTGGGAGCAATAAAATCCTAATGCAATTAAGACCCTAGGACAAGTAGAATTCTACTATCATTAAGGTCTTAGAAGCAGTGGAATTCTACTCCCACTAAGGACCTAGGTGCAGCAGAATTCTACCCCTAATGAGGTCCTAAATGCAGTAGAATTCTACTCCTAATGAGGTCCTGGATGCAGTAGAATTCTACTCCCACTAAGGACCTGGATGCAGTAGAATTCTACTCCCACTAAGGACCTGGATGCAGTAGAATTCTACTGCTACTAAGGATCTGGGTGCAGTAGAATTCTACTACTACTAAGGATCTGGATGCAGTAGAATTCTACTCCCACTAAGGATCTAGGTGCAGTAGAATTCTACTCCCACTAAGGATCTAGGTGCAGTAGAATTCTACTCCCAATGCAGCCTTAGGTGCAGTAGAATTCTACTACTACCAAGTTCCACCTTTGCACAGCAGGTTTTATGAATCACATACAGTGGGCTGTATGTGATTCATACAACCTGCTGTATGTCCCATAAACAGTATATGACAGTCCTCTATGTGAAAATAGCACTTCAGAATGAATAATCCTGGCATAGGTGAACAGATTATTTTGGATTATTTTAAATATACATTGATTAACTGTGTATTACAGTGTCGGTCAACTGAACTATACATTGCCCTGAAAATCAAGAATAATCAGGAATAATCCAATTTTAATCACATTATGACATCAGTCACCTGACCTCCTGAAAATCAATAATAATCCAATTTTAGTCACATTTATTCCAAGGCCACTATCAAGCTATCTATAGGTATTAAGGTATACAGGACTGAGTATTATCAATAACCCACTTTGGACTGCATAATCATTATGCATGGCTACAGTCATGCCCAGATAATCCTGAGTTTTGCCATTCCTGAGGAGGGATACTGTGGGTGGTAGTGTTAGCACCAATGCTGGTGTTTTGGACCTGTGGTGTTGCTTGAAGTTGGTGGAATGTGAGAGATGTCCAAGTAGAAGGATGGATTTGAATATGATAGATGTGATGATGTCAGTTCATGCTTTCCTGTTCAGATTTGTGAATGAAGCTCTACTAGTGTTTGTTGAAATAGCATACCTTTGCCTTCACCTATTCCCCCCAACTCGTCCTTCCTGCTTGGTGAGACATACAATGCAGTGTCTAATTGACCAGTTGACTTAAACACAGCCACCTTTGCTCCAGACCAGAAAGAGCAATCGTGGCCCCCCTTCTCAACAAGAGAATTGATGGGCACTCTCCTTTCATGTGCCAACTCCTCTGCTCCAGGCCCAGACCACCTCACGTGGGCTCATATCAAGTTCCTCATGTCCAATGACAACCTCAAGTCAAACTTTACAACATTCACCTCTGCATGTATTCAATTTCACACATGGCTGGAATATTTTAAGACATCCACTTCAGTTATTATTCCCAAACTGAATAAGCCTCATTATTCAACCCCAAAAATGTTCTGACCCATTGTCCTTTTAAACACCTTAGGCAAATTAATTGAGAAGATGATCTCCAATCATCTTCAATTTGAATCAACCCAGTTTGACCTTGTACACCCCCTTCAATTTGGGGGCATCATTCATTGCTCCACAGAAGACATGGGGGTTTTTGTCACTCACATGGTCCACTCAGGATGGAAAAAGAGCCTGAAAACAAGCATCCTTGCCTTTGATGTCACTCAATTTTTTCCTTCTATTAACCACTCTCTCTTAATCAAAATTCTCAAGAGACATGGCTTTCATTCTTTGGTAGTTTCTTTCTTCTCAGACTATCTAATTAATCATTTCACTACATACTCCTGGAACAATGAATCTTCCCCTCCTTTCCCTGCTTCAGTAGGTGTAGGCCAAGGATCCACTCTCTCACCTATTCTGACCACTCTCTACCTCTCTCTGTTCATTCATAAATTCTCTAATGATGCTCAGTGTAAACTACTTTCCTTTGTAGACAATGGACTCATCATTGTACAGTCTGACTCATTTCACACCAACTGTAAACTACTTGCCTCTGTATACCTCAGTTGTGAACAATTACTAACCTCAATGGGCCTTGCTCTCAAACATGACAAAACAGAGGCTTTCCATTTCTCTAACCTCCCATGGGCAGAACCTGATCCATACATTGTCATCAATCACCCAACTGACAGCCAACTTGTCTTCAAACCCAAGCACCATCTATGATACTTGGGCTTCTATTTTGACTGGGCACTTTCCTTTAAAGAACATGTCTGGTACTACTCCACTAAAGTGCTATCCACAGTCAAATGCATGTGCCTTCTTGGAAACTCCATCCAAGGACTATCCCCTCTACACAAATGTCTTCTCTACAGGTCTTGTGTAGTACTCATAGCCATTTATGGATTCTGTTTATGGTTCAACCAAAATGGCTAATATAAAGGCCTCATCAAACAACTCCAACAAATGCAATGGTCTGCAGCCTTATGGATCACTGGTGCATTTTGCACAACACCCATGGGTGGAGTTGAGGCCATTGCTGGTCTCATTCCCATCCAACTCCATCTATTCAAGCTCACCAAGTGATGCTCTCTTCACTTCCAAACCCTTCCCCCTTCCCATCCCCTCAAGATTCTCACATGTGATGTTGACCCTCTTGACACACACTCTACCAAAACTTGGTCTACAGCACTAGACTTTGTGTCTGACACCCAACTTGTCTCAGATCAATTTAATTGCCTTCACCCCAGCACCAAGCCCAGTCAGCATCTAGTTGATCACTTTGATTCACAAATCCACTTCCACCAATGTCCTACCCCTGCTGATAATAATATAAAAGCATGATATATACAGTCTCTTAACATAGCTAGGGACTCTTCTTTCTCTTCTCCTGTATCATTAGTTGTCTCTTCTGATGGATCTGTTCCCTCAATCCATGGCTCTCTGCCACCTCCACTTTTCTTGTTTTTGGCTCTTCTGCTTCAGACATTCTCTCCTCTTTGGTTTGCCCCTGTGGGGAAGTAATCTCTTCTGACCCTGAATTGTACACTATCTGTCTCAGTCTCTTTTCTTCTATCTCTCTTGCAATCTCACATAATTGTTCCTCTATCTCTCGTTTTATGGATTCTATTTCTTCTGCTAAACTTCTTTTTAACTATGGCCCCCACAGTGCTCACAAGGATGCTCTAGTGGTCATCCCTCTTATCTGAGATTGGTTGTCTACTTCCCCCCTCAACAACATCCATTTCTGGTCAGTCCCCTCCTCCAAAAAATGGTCAGTCCATTTTCAAGTACACAACCTCGCCAAGTCACTGTGCATACCCAACAACCCATGGTTCCCTATCTGCACCTCTCTAGGATATGTTCACAATCACTATACCAACAAATGCCTTGCTCTCTGGAGGCAAAAAAATGAATGTTTCCAAACATTGAGGCCATAATTGGCTTCCCCTCAATAACCCTGTGGACTAACCTCTGGAACCCAAATACACCAATGGTGGCACCTGGCTTTCATCAGGCCTTGGTGCCAACCCCAACTTATGCATGCACTTCACTCACTGTGTGACTGATCATGTGCCCATTGGTGCTTTCAGACAGTGCTTCTTCCCAGGGTGCTACATTACTTCTTGCCCATGTAGTAAGGAACTCGAAACATGGGATCATATCATCCATCACTGTCCCCTCTATCATCAGCCTTATGGTATTCATATGAATATCTTTTGGCTCATCGAGTTCTTACATGAAAACCCAGCAGCATTTTCAATTGCTGACCAGATACAAGGACCAATGACTTTTGAGGACTACAACACTTGACAGCTCACTTGATGAGAGAGGCTGGCTCTCCACAGTGCTCCAGATGTTCACTAAAGGGTCTTTTCTTTTCTCTCTCTAATATATGCTTGCCTCTAGCTAGCTCCATATTCCCCCCACCTCTTCATTTTCGTCTCTTTTCTCTCTCTCTGTTTGACTAGTTGTACTTCATACCTTGTGTTGGTTGCCTCATTGCTAGCTCCCTCACTCCCATCCCTCATTCCCCTTCTTTTCTCTCTCTCTCTATTTCTTTCTCTTGTCTGTAGGTTTCAGTTCTTGGGACTGCTATTGTGCACCTGTTTGTAGTAGCTAGTCTATTGCAATAAATGTTGATTTAAAAAAAAAAAAAAAAAAAAAAAAAAACTCATCCTTTCTACTCCCATTACCAAACAGATTGCCATTCCACCTCTATTTTGCACCTGGCCCCTTTTTTGCTATAAACATTGAATGCTGTATCTTGGTCCCACTGAGTTTGTTTGAGTCTGTATTTTCCATAATGAATCTCCTTTGAACTGTCTGTGGTTGATGGTATATTGATATCCTGGCTGTTACAACCAACAAAGGGCTATGAATGGTGGAATGCTACCAACATCAGGTGCACAGTGAGCATTGGCAGGAAGAGTGAGTACTTGAGCTATGATTTCACCACACATTCAGTGCTCCCATACAGTCACCTTCCTCATGTCTGTTTGTTGAAGATGGACTAAGGAAGATGCTCATGAATAAGAAAAGATGAATTAATTTCACTATCATGTCTCAACCTGCAACCTTAACCTACTTGCTAAAATACTCTATCAGTGCACATTGGCTTTTAAGCCTACTCAAGTTAGATGTGTGCTTAATTTGCACATTATTCATGTTCTCACAACTAAGACTGAGCAACCATACATGAATTATGAGGTATCATCAAAAACTACACAAAACATATGTGTTTTCTACAATGGCTACAAATACACTGCAAGCATAAAATCAATGAGAAAACAAAACTGTATGGTCCCTGGAACTCATCTGCTCATCACTCCTCACCACCACTCTCCATATCCTTGTCACTATCACTCTTCTCTCCCTCTGCCACCTCAATTGGGTCAAGCTTGATATTGTGATCAGTGCTGACACAGGAGTCACACACAACATAGAGTCAAGGACAGTGTGCACTCTTGGGCAACATAAACTTGAGCTTTATGAGGCTCTTGGTCACTGTGACCTTTTTAATCATGTAGAGTTGCCGACTGTCTCAGTCTCCAAGAACCACCCACCAGTTGACAAGTTTTTTCAATGGATAGAATGGCATGATGATGGTTTGGTCACTCTCTTCTTGATCCTTGTTGACATCACATGTGAGGGTAACTTTGAGGGTGATAGGGGCACTGGCAGTATAATCACCTTTGATAAGTTCATGTGAGACATCAAGGGTGGGGTACGAATTGCTGAACATCACAACATTGCACCTAAACAAAGCAGTTAAAATTACAATGGGCTCATGACACAAAGTAGGATGTACATCTGTGATGAGGTCATCTGGAGCAGCTTCATGTGATCATCATCCTCCATTTCCATGATATTGTACACTGTCTCAATACCCACTTCATTGCATTGTTTAATAAGCTGTCATGTGGATACTAGTCACTGATCTGCACCATGATGTATGAAATTGATAACTCACCTCTGGTTCAAAATGTGGAATCTGCTTCAATGGTGAATCCTTCTCCCACAGACTCTGCACACACATCTGTGAGAGGTCCATGGTGCCCAGAGCATTCAACCATGCATTTTTTTTTTTTTTGAATCAACATTTATTGCAATAGACTAGCTACTACAAACAGGTGCACAATAGCAGTCCCAAGAGCCAAAACCTACAAACAAGAGAAAGAAAAAGATAGAAAAGAAAGAGGAAATGAAATGAGGGATGGGAGTGAGGGAGCTAGAGATGAGACAACCAACACAAGATATAGTGTACAACTAATCAAACAGAGAGAGAAAAGAGACAAAGAAAAAGTGGGAGGGGAAAGATGGAGCTAGCAAGAGGCAAGTGTACATAGAAATGAGAAGAGAAAAGAGAAAGACCCTTTAGTGAATGTCAGGAGTGCTATGTAAGGCCAGCCTCTCTTGTCGAGTAAGCCATTGAGTGTTGTAGTCCTCAAATGTAATTGGTCCTTGTATCTGGTCAGTGAAGGAGAATGCTGCCAGGTTTTCACAAAGGAACTTGATGAGCCAAAAGATATTCATACAAATACCATAAGGCTAATGGTAAAGGGGACAGTGGTGGATATTCAACCATGCATTTGATGACATGACATCCATGCATGCTGACAACAAGTTCAAGATCTTCCTGGGCACAAGAACCTGGTCCACAGCAAGATCAGGTGGCAGTTGCAAGTGCGAAAAGTGCACCTGCAGGAGCAAAGAATGTCTTGAAGTGGGGAGCTTTGAAGCTGACATGATCAAGCTTGACAGGAACCTAATAGTAATTTACATGCAGCAGAGTACAGGCTCCTAAACCAGCCCCTCATGTTGTGAAGTGGGTGAAATCTGAGTAGCAAGTTAAAGATATGTGAGCTTGTTCCTGTTTGGTTGATGGCTGTAAACAACTCCAAATAAAACTTTTTTTGCCTGCACCTCTGTTGTGTTGCAGGGACAAAAAGTTTTATTTGGAGTTGTTTACACTCATCAGTCAAACAGTCACAAACTCGGATCTAGAGATAATTCACCATTCAGATTTCGCCCACTTCACGACACGAGGGGCTGGTTTAGGAGCCTGGGCGGAGTAGCACTTCTTCGTGCTGACAGGTAGGAATACTTTCAAACTCCACAGACGAGGAGACGACTTCGAGGAGACCTTAAACTTGGTGTGTTCCTTGAGAGAGAGGGTATAAACCTCGATGGTGATGTCTATCATCATGTCAGTAATATGTTCCAATACGTAGAACGGGAAAGACATACAGGAAATATTGTAATATGCCGCAATCATACCCAGGTTGAGCGCCGACAAGTCCATCTTCCCCTCTGTCCAATGAGCTTAGCTTCCCGTTTCTGTCAATACAATAGAAACACTCACCGATGGCCATACACTTCGAGTTGACCAAGTCATTGAGTGTATTCTCTACTAGCTCCGACAGATGGTCCGACAAGTGCTGATGGCTGACATTGTGCAAATTGTAGTAATTGGAGTTTTGGGTCATGCGGCGGTAGAAGTATGTCCACGTCGAGATATCCTATAATGCAAGCTCATCAGCTAAATCGCTCCGCGAACACAAGGAACCATAGCATCCTGTTTGTTTTCAATGGTCTTCACAGCGATCTCAGCCAAGAAATAATCATGCAACAAATCTGTCGGCAGGTGCGACTCAATAGGCAGACCTTCAGCGAGGAACTTCTTGTAGAAGTCCTTTCGTGTCCGTTAGCACATTAAGACACACCGACTGTTCGAGTCTTCCCTTGGTCGGCACGCGCGACCCATCATCTGCAGCACATCCATAACAGGATAAGCGACATAGCCGTGCTCCTTGCCCTCGTACGATTGCACGCCCATGATGATCACCATGTGTCTAGCGACCGGCAAACTCCAGGCAGTATCCTACAAGGGATGTCAGCACTACAATTCATTGGTGTCACACAGAGACGATGTAATGCACCTTGGAAGCAACGAGAACCTGAATCGCACCGGACTCGAATAAACGCTGTACAATCCTCTTGTCTCGTTTATCCAACGCCTCATGGTAGTACCCAATACCGTGCTTCAACATCTTCACGAGCCCTTTGTCATTGATGTGATCCAAGTGCTTCTGCAGTTCATCGAGCTCGAGGTTGAGGAAACGATCCTGGCCGTCATCGGCTGCGCAGTGGGTGAGGAGATCGTCGACTGTGAGACGACACTGTCGACGCGATGGAACGAATATGATGACCGGCTTAGTGGGTGATTATTCAAGAATGGCGAGGCACACTGGTTTGCACATGGCGATCATGAGAGATGGGAAGCGGGAGATTGTGAAAGATTGAATATGGATCTCCATGTTCAGTGGTCGCGCGCTAGTGTCTCATAATCAGCATCCACACCAGTAATCCGCGAAGTAAACGAACATAACTGGGCGAGAAATTGAAGATTGTGTGCGACTTCGCCCCAATCCACTCTCCGAGGTCCTCTGCGTTTGCAAGGGACACACCACATGCAACGATACGCCTCGGCACCCTAGTCTGGAATGAGACATACTGCGTCCTCGAAATGATGACTTCATACGTCGGTCCAACCTCTCCCAAGCAGTGAAACTCACTTGCGTAGGCGTGCACACGACAGCATCCGCACTGGTCTCCCCAGTAAGCCCCACGATCTCCTTCCCACCTTGTAAGTTCCCGAACTTCCTCCTCCGTTCCTCCACCCTCTGGTCCACCATCTCCTGGAACGGCTCGATACACACCGCTCTCGACTGCTCTCTCTTGCTCCATAACCTTAACAGTGCGAACTCTGCACAGATCGTCTTGCCACCTCCCGTTGGGGCACCAATGAAGACGTTTTCATCGGACGTATAAAGCGCTTGGAAAACTTGCGTCTGAATCTTGTTGAATTCATTGATGGTGCTAGCATAAATCGCCTCGAATTCCTTGTTGTGGAGCGCTGACAACGGAAGAGCTTGGAGGTCGAGGAGAGAAGTGGGAGGTGGGAACTTGGCGGGGAATGACGTGTTTGAAGCTGATTGGCAGCCTGGTCTCGGAGTGCAGCCACCTGTCCGAAACAATAGAGATATAATAGTTGGGGGGAACGGGTTCACACATGGGCACAGTGAGGGTGACATTATGCTCGTCCTCGGCGTATCGTTGACGAAGCCTGAAGTTGCCGTGGAACAAGATCACTTCGCCATCAACGTCCCCAACGAGGATGATGAAGGTCTCCGCGGAACCATGGATCTTTTCATCCCACCGGAAATCGGGGATCATGGAGAGATCTATGCGAAGGAGAGACCGAATGATCGGTTGGACCTAGGCCTGAAGTCTATACAAATTGATGAACGCGGATTGAGAAGAAAATGCACTCACTGAAGTTTAGGGAAACTGTGCACCAGTCTATGTATGAGCTTCCCAGCATTCAGGATGCCGATTAATTCTCCAATTTCAGGAGGCGTAAGGTCGAAGTATCGGTACCACGGCTACAACCAGCAAATCATCAATATCAATCATGAGTGAGGACAGATGGGGATAACTTACGAATTGTTTGCCCTCAGCCTTCCTGATAATTTTGAAGGGACGCCCTTAAACTGTCTCAGCGGAGTCGTAGATCCCCACATCCGTTTCTCGACCGCCTTGCACAGGTCCAGTGCAGCCTTCGCAGGAACAGCCCATCCGCGTTTGAGACAAATCTCAAACATCGCACGAAGGATACTAAATACGTCAGGTCACATCAGGAATCAGAATCACACTGGAAAAGGGCAAAGACGCTCGCTGTCCAGCAGATTGCTGTACGAAAACCATATCTGCAACGAGAACGAATCCCTCAAGCTTCGACTGCGGGATATATGCCTGTAATAGCACATTGATCTTCGCAGCAGGCTCCTCGACGCTCTCCTTGACCAGTATCGGAACACGTTCCAACAGTTTCGTCAACTCCAACTTTCCCTGCAACCGTTTTCAGCATTAGCCCGACAAGATCAGGTACGAGAAACTTGCCTCCTGTCGAACAGGGATCAGCTTGAATTCGTTCGACAACACGAAGACTCTAAATAATTCCACCGTCGACATCGTAGGCTTCAAATGCTTGTTATACACCATCATCGAGTTATAGGACACATAGTAATGTGGCGCAATCTTGCCCAGTTCGGTACTCTGGAAACGTCCCGACGCGCGTTCGTATTTGATCAGCTGGCACTTCTCTAGCAGCACAGCAGCAGAGTGGACGATGTCAGCGCGCTTCTGTATAAGGCCTGCGTCGTCCTGATAGTCGATACCGACACCGTAAAAGCCAGGGTCCTCGAGCATACGAACATACCTATCAATTAAGTCAGTTAAAATCCCACCAGCCGCAACCCAATGCAAGCGCTCACAAGTATGTATATCCCAACCACTGCACCGCCTCATCCCGGTTCCTAATCGTCCCAAGCACGATCTCCGCATTCAAATTATCCGCCAACTTCGACACGAACTGACTCTCAATCAGCAGCTGCTGGTTCGACAGGCTCAGGTAACACTGCAACTCCTGATGATTTGTGATGATCACACCCTCACCAAATGTATCATACTGCGGTCGCCCTGCACGCTCGAGCATCTGCAACACGTCCTGGCTGGAAAGCTCGACCCAACGGCCCTTCTCGGGGTTATATATCTGGATCCCCTTGATGATAACAGTGTGTGGGGGAAGGTTGACACCCCATGCAAGCGTGGCCGTATAGATTAACACTTCAACGTGGCCCTCCGCAAAGAGGTCCTCGACGAGCGAACGGTCGGGGCGAGATATACCGGCGTGATGGATGGCAAAACCGAATGGGAGGAGGTCGCGAAGGTTGGGATCCTTCACGTTGGACAATTCTTCGGTGAGAATCTCACGCGTGGCGCCTTCGGGCTTGACAAATTGTGTGATAGTCTCCTTCTCTACAGCCATGTCGCGGAGGGACTTGGCGGTCTTCGCGGTCTCTTGCGGGAGTGAACGAAAACCAGCGTTTGGTTCTTCCCGGCCTGATCGAGGACCTTCTCGTAGCAAACCTCGTTCGTGACCTGATACCGTTTGATCGCCTTCTTTGCCGTGATACCGATGAATTGTTGCTGGAGGGTACAGGGGCGATATGTCACACCGAAGTAAAAGAGGCCCTTGCTCTCATCGACGCGGAGGAAGGTGACAACGTCTTGGTAGTTAGGGAGGGTGACGGAGAGATTGACGAGACGAACATATTCATTTGTCCGTTCCATGCGGTGGATAGTACGGGCAATGATGGCTTCAAGGACAGGACCACGTTCGTCATGGAGGAGATGGATTTCATCGATGACAATGAGGCGGACTAGGTTGGTATGACTGACATCGGTACTTTTACAGATAATAACATCCCACTTCTCAGGAGTCGTGACAATAACTTGAGTTTCGGCGATCTGCTGCTTGGTCACTTGAGCGTCTCCGGTAAGTTCACCGACTTTGATGCCGAAGCCTTTGAGGCGAGTTGAGAGGTTGCCAACCATCTCCTGGACGAGAGCCTTCATAGGAGCAACATAAACGACCTTGAAGCTAACGAGCTCGCATTCGCCGGTTTCCCCGTTGCGCCACTTGGAGAGCTCATTAGGGGTGGGGGAACATGGCGACATTGGTCTAGTACAACGTTAGCATCCAGAAAAGATGGGTGGATGTGGGCCAACATACCTTTCCAGCACCAGTGGGTGCGCAAAGGAGGATAGGCTCGTCGGTGCCGAAAGCAATGGGGAAGAGTCTGCTCTTTATACGGTTGAAGCAGGGCACAGTAAAGGCCTCGTGTGCCCAAACAGGAAGAGGTGAGACTGGGACGAGCTCCTCGGTAACGGGTTTGGACTTGGGCACAGGGACGTGGATCTCCTCATATCCCTTCTTTGAATGCTTGAATGAGTCCGGGGAGCTTGCATTTCTTGTTCGACACGAGGTGACCACTCTGGCTAAACACCAGATTCTCAAGGTCCAGGACGCGCTTGGGCTGCACCGTCGAACCCAGGGCGAGGGTAGCAGTTTTTGGTACATCAGGCTTCGGCTCGTCGACATCCATGGCATCATGTTCCGCTTTCGCTTGCTTGTCTCCAGCCAATTCGCGCAAGATCCAACCAACAACTTTCTCCCACCTCGACGTTGACGCGCTCACGGGCATCGCTATGCATGAGCTTCGCGCACCAGACAATGGCATCGCGATTCTTGACGAAAAGGTGGATAATTTGGTGGCTCTGATAGTCGAAGACACGATCGTCGACTTCCCGATGCCTGCCATTCCTGCAAGCCAATGCACCTTAACACCCTGCTCATGATATTCATCAAGGGTGGGCGGTGCTAGGGCTGCAGGAGCTACAAGAGTCCCAACAAGAGCCGAGGTGCTTGCAGCAAGTGCAGAGATGGTGGGGCACTCTGGATCTCCCACAGATTGGGCTGACGTATCTTGCTTTCCTTCTTTGGAGAATTTCGAAAAGATGGGCACTATAAATTGATAAGCGCAGGAAGAGTGACGATCGGTTGAGGTCAACAAACATGCAGGATCGATGTGGGAGGATAGGAATAGTCAGGGTTCATATACGGACTGAGATGTATTGGTCTCGAAGTATTAGAGCGGTGTCACAAAGTTCTCAGAAGTCCTTCCCTGTCAATGTCACCTTGGTGCTTATCACCCACACTTGTTGTCCTTTATCACCTCCACCGCCATTCTGTTCTTCGATTCCTGGCCAGCTCGCACTTCTAGTGTATGCCAACCCATTCACCATACCACCACATCCACACACCACAACACACACATACCGAACATCTGACTTGGCCCCAGCCTACATTCGTATCGGCATTGCCATCTTGGGGCAGGGGACTGATGCATATGGTTTATAGGACATACAGCCTGCTGTATGAAGTACATACTATAGGCTGTACT
>JAEUWP010000479.1:0-78257 GCA_018524725.1 Podaxis mareebaensis | reverse complement strand
TTGACGCAGGATTCCGGTCGGAAGTTGAATGGCTCGACTTTCTTTTCGCCTGTGAGTGCTAGTTGACGGGCCTTTTCCAGCCAGGCGGAGGATTTTTGAGGTTGGAGGTAGTCGGTGGGGCGAGGATACATTTCGGTGAGGAAGAGGGATTCAACGCTGCGGCGGTATTGCTCTACGGCGCTGGATATGCTCTAAAACTTCGCATCAGCATCCTAAAGCATCAGCCCCGCAAAAACCTTCATCACCTTTGACAGGTGAGTATAGAACCGAGCTTCTTGATATTCATCCGCCCATTGAAGATCTTGAAGGAAGTTGATTGGGCTCCGGAGAGAATCAAACAGATCGACAATAGAGGAACTGTGACCCTCGGAGCCCTCTGCTTCAAACTTGTCCGCTGCAATAGCCTGAACAGTCATCTCAGCAACAAGCATATACGGTACATCGTAATACCTACTGCTTCAACCCATTGCCCGGTCTTGTTCTCAGTATTGATTAGCCACTGTCGCACATATGGCTCAAAGTACCCTGATAGATTGAAGTTGAGGTCGCCCCTACGCCATGAATCCATAAGCTCACAAAGCACAGAAGTATCACAAAACACTCACTGGGGGCAGAACGCACTATACATATCCAGCATTGTTTTCGTCCGCCTATATAATGCAAAGATATCCTGAATGGGGACATCTGGCGTTGGCCCATTCATGGACGACTCGAACAACTTCTTCCGTGAATTCTCTAGCTCCGTCGTGAGATACGGAACCGCGATCTCAATATACAGAGAAACGATGTCCAGGTGTCTGCCCTCCGCCGTCAGTCAAGGAGTAGTCAAACGAAACTTAGGGACACCCACCCGAACACAGGCTCCGGGAACCTCTTATCCAATAACTTCGCCGCCTTCTCAATTTCATCCGTCATCAACAACAGTGGTAACGCCCTATTCACACCAGGCGCTGCCCGCAAGTCCTGTATCTTTGCTTCATACCACTGCGACGTCACCTGCCGTATTCGTTCTTGAATATCCATCATTCGCGCAGGTATGTCGATATCCGCTCGTTCCAGCAACCCACTATCTCTTATCTGCTCCAACACCCCAACGTACGGGCTGATATCGGACGCTTTGAGATTTGGTAGGGCATCCATGGCGTGGTATAGGGAAGAGAGGAAAACGTTAAAGAGACTACCATAGATGCTTACGAGGTAGTCGATCTGGTAGCCCGTTAGCCAGAAACGAGGCACTTGAAAATAAGGACTCACATCCGGAATAGTCCAATCCTCTAATGGCGTTTCGCTCGTCACTTTCAACACACCATGCAATGCCTCGGGTATACACTCCATAGGAACCTCATTCCTCTCGTAAAACTGTCTCACCAAATCCAGGAAACAAACCGCCCTATATGGGTGTCCTATACGCCACCGCAGCGCACACTCATTGATCAAATCCAAATGAGGCGGCGAGAGAATCCCCAAGGAGACTTCATCATTATCATCCACCTCCGGACTAAGCATGATCTCCAAGTCCGCAATTAGGCAATACTCCACGAGGCGTTTATAGTACTTTTTCGGATTGGGGGGGATGAAAGTGAAGTGATGCCCTACGGGGAGGTCGTCGTCGGGTTCGGTATAATCGCTAGGGTCGTACATCGATCGTCTGCTGCCGATGGATCCATGTCGTGACGCAGCGTGAGATTCGTAAACCGAGGTCGGCCGCCCAGAGTTACCACCCACATAGCTACTCGCCATATATCCATCTGAGGATGTTGATTTCGCAAGTTCAGGGTTTGCTTGGACCATGGCAACCATGAGCTGCTGTAGGTGCGTAGTTTCGAGTGTTTTCCAGTGCTGCCATGCTGCATCGCTTTCAAAATCTTCTCGACGACCAGGAAATGGGGCTCCAGCGTTAATGTTCTTCAGGCAAGTCTAGAAGCAGTATCTTTAAGTAGTGCCCCAACAAATACGGGGAATCATGCCAACCTTGAGATCTGTGATGGCCGCCTACATATCCAACATTAGTTTATCTGCCTCGGGTACATGAAATACAACCACGCACCATTCCAGTAACAGTCCCATTTCTAAGTTTATCCGCCTCGGCTTGAACATCATGATCCGACATCTTCAGCAGTCTCGCGACAGTCTTCACAAGTGGCATATCTGCAACACTCGAACTGACACCCGCATACGCAGAATACACCGAATCCCGATCCCTCGATGTCGAACTCGACTCATACCCCGAATCACTATAAGTCGCCGCAGGAGCCAACTTTGCCGTATACGTATCAAGCCTCGACAACAGCTCTGGTGATACATGATGGACATTCCGCAGACACTCCCGCAGCATCTTGACGAATTGTGCGATCTGGTTGTTCAGCTCGAGTTTCCAAGCATCGCCTGCCGCTAGTGTAGGTTCCTTCTTCAATACGCTCGTAGCATGCGTAGCGAACATGAGGATTAGATCTTCGATCTTCCGGTTTTCCTTCATCTGTCTCTTGAAGCTGTCGACCATAAATTGCCCATAAAACTTGGCCATAGTCCGCCGGACTAGCTGGTCCGAGTATCTATACACCCATTTAGTCTGCCCCGGTGAAATGCCAGTTAAAGTAAACCCTACCCTGGATCCTTGCCCATAGCTATATCCTGCAACTTCTGCTCCAGCACCTTCAGCAATTTCTCCGGAAACTTGACGCTCTTGGAGCCATCTCGGATACTATCAAACATATCGCTGAGTGAGAAATTGGAGAGCGCCGATAGCCTCGACGAGTGTTCCCGTTCCCTCGATTCATGTGCAGGGATTTGCTGTGATTCTACCGGTTTCGGCGATATGATGTGAGCGAGGACGCTGTAGGACAAGGCAAGATCACATATATATAAGAGTTAGGTCCAAGATTGGGTGAACCTTGCTCACGCTACACGCAACACATAGCTGCGGAGCGATATCAGCCGTGAAGAGGAATACGACAGCCAGGAAGACACACTCGAACAACTCTTCGTCCGTCACGCGATGTTTTGAAAGACGTTTTCCATGGGCATAGCTGTCATAACTGCGCCTCGACATTAGCTGCGATGACACCTAGAATATTCAGAGCAGCGGCAGCGATAGAGTCTGTGTGCAAGAGGGAGGCAGGAGTGAAGGAGTAATATATGGGGCGAGGGTCGATGTGGTAGCGACCGTGAATGATTGAAAGACGTATTGGTTGGCAAGCAGCAACAAATAACCGTGGTCGTCACACAACCTCACAAACGGCCCAGTACATCCGGTCAATAAATCATTAACTTTAAATACCCAATCATTGCTTGTATACTTCGTGGTATGCTATAATAATCGTCAAGAAATTCCTGTCCTCTACAATTCATCATGCTTCCGCTCCTTCTCCGCAGTCTTCCCCTCTTGTTCCGGCGGCGGTGATGACGCCGTTGATTTTGCACCCTCCGCAGTCTCAGTTGCCTTTGCATCCTCCCCGGCCGCCTTCTTCGTAGCCTTCGGCTTCTTCACCTTTGGCACCTTCCTCTTCACCAACTTGTAAAGCTGCGTCTCAAGGACCTTGGCACGCGCCTTCATCTCCGTCGTCTCAATGACCGGATCCTCGTAAGACTTGACAGAACGTTGTTTCTCTACCCACTCGTTGAGCCATGATTCATGCTCTTTCAGGGTCTTTTCTAGTGCATCAAGTTCGTCGGCAGTCCACTTCGATGGCAGGTCGGCCTCTATCTCCGCTGTGAGATTCTGACGAGCTTCGGTGAGGAACATCCGTGTGTGCCAATTCCACTTCTGGCTATTGTTCAAAGCCTCAGGGAACGCTTCGATCTCTTTGTAGCGGTGGACAATAGGTTTCTCAAGAGTTCTTGGCAAACAGGTCAGCATACAACCGTAGCCCAAACCAGGAGAAACTTACTCAAGGGCGATGCGCTTGTCAAGGAATTGCGAAGTTTCGGCCAAATCACCACGCTCAAAGAGCCACTGGAACGACTCGTCCAACTTGGCAGCGATAGCCTCACGCTCAGACTCCTTAGAGCACTTCTTGAAAGGTGTTTCCTGGTTCTCATCGTCCAACAGGTCGCGGAGGCGGTACAGATAGCTCTCGAAAGTGTTACGAGCCTCCTCGCGGCGCGCCTTGACGGCCTCCTCCTGATCTACAGCACGAAGCCTGTCAAAAACTAGCGTTAGCCATGGAACAACCGAATCGGCACTAAGAACGTACCTCTTTCTAGATTCTTGCTTCTCAGCGACAGTCATCGGAGCGATAGTAGTAAACCTGACTTCAACAGTCAGGGGAATAGTGTTCTCCACAGGAGCCTTCTTCTCCTCCTTCTCCTTCACGGGAGTTGACTCGGCGGCGGCGGCGGATGACGATGATGAGGTGGCAGAAGCGGATGCTGACTCCGAAGTTTCAGGAGTCTCCCTAGGAGGGGTGTTTTCTGCGGATCCGGTCGAGGTTTCCTCTGCCGAACTGCTTCCAGCGAAGAATCCCTTGAGTTTTCCTGTAAATCATGTTAGCGATGGCTGACACAGTGGAGAGGGTACAACATACCAGTAATACTATCGTCCTTGATCTCACCAAAGGCAATAGCATCAGAAACGCTGACGAAGCCAGATTCGGAGAGAGTGAGAGTGGCTTTAACGACAGGATCGATGGCTCCGCGTTCGGTGAGGTTGCCAAGAGCCTCAGCAACACCAACAATATCAGCCTCCAACATACGAGTGGGGAAGCCGCTGTAAACCCGTCAGTTTCACGAAAGAAAGAAAGCGAAATAGATGCTCACGGCGCAACTGAGGTCCGATAATCCAAGCTGATCGTAAAGTCCTCCTTCCTCTTGAACGTCAAGGTTTTCTTCGTCCCAACCTTTGAACCCGCCGGGAAGATCAACGTCGTAATGCTCCTCGGCCTCGCGTTGGGCGAAGTCGCAGCAGCCGCATAGGTCGCCTGAACATCGTACACGCCCACATCATTCACCTTGATATTCTTCGTCTTAAACTGCCTGCTCAACGAAGCCCCATGCAACGCCGCGCCCAGCACCGCCGCTTCATCCGCATTCACGTTGTATGCCAGCTTATCCTCGCCCACAGCAGCCTTGACTGCAGCCTGAATCATCGGTGTCCTCGTACTCCCACCGGTGAAAATCAATGAAGTCACATTGTTCAGCCCAAGTCCAGCCGCATCGAGCGCATCAAAGATCGGTTGGACGAACCTCGGTTTGAGGTCTTCACATGCCTTCTCAAACGTCGCTCGGGTGACCTTGGTCTTGAAATCGATATCGTGCGCCAGACTCTCCACAGTGGACATCGCCTCCGTATTGGCACTGAGAATAGTCTTGACGCGGTTGGCCTCTTTCCACAGTTTCGCCATACCCCGTTTATCCTTCCTCACATCCTTCTTGTGTTTCTCCTCAAACGTCTTGACCAAAATCTCCCTCAGCCGCCTGTCCAACTCCAGTCCACCGACATCCCGATCCCAGCCAACACCTGCGACGGATACCTGTGTCCCAGCACCATCCTTCTTATCCTTCACGTTCGAGAACCCAACAACTGTGGCCCTAATCGAAGACGCACCAGCATCATAAATAACATGATACTCGGGTGCACCATTAAAGTTCCTCGTCATAGCATAATTAACCGCCACAGCGGTCCCGTCATTAATCAGCGCAAGAGTCTTGAGACCAGAAATCTCAATCGCATCGACGATGGCGTCACGCTCGAACTGGGAGTAGTATGGAGGGACAGTGACGATAACGTCTCGGACTTTTTCCTGCGCGAACGATTCCGCGAGGTCCCTGACGTATGCAAACTGCATCGCTATGAGTTCTTCGACAGCCCATTCCTTTCCACCGCTTTGTCTCAGGGCGACAGTCTTGCGTGCAGTTTCTGCCACGTCCGCTGTGGAGATCTTGGTGTAGAACGAAACAGCATCAGAGTCGTACGGCGCCGCCTGGAGAAGCTTAACGTCTAGGAAAACGTCGCTTGGGAACCTCGAGGCCTACAAATTCACCTTTGATCAGTACAGACATCCTCTTCAAGTGAAACTGGAAGCACGTACAAGGTTAACAGCATCACTTCCAAACACTCGATCCTCCCTCTTCCACCCGACAGCAGACGGAATCTTCCGCTTTGAATCCTTGTTCAACAAGACATCGAACGGGACTCCAGGCTTCATCAGCGATGCCTTCATAAAATCTGCGCCATAGTCGATCGCGAGCACCGAGGCCTCTACTGCTAGAGGTGCAAGGAGCGACAACACGCTCCAAATTGTCGTAAACCGCATCTTGTTGCTACCACTCTATGCTTCCAGAGGTGTGTGGGGGGTGAGTGAGAATGTGGTCTCCGAGGTTGCGCAAATTCGTTAAAGGGATGGGACCGTATGCGTCTACGGTACGAAATCAAATATCCGAGCGAGAGTACGAGAAGGAGAAAAAGAGGGCGCAATAAAAAGGGAGGCAGCTTCAAGGACGAAGCAGCATAAAATAACGTCTCGAGACGAATCCAAGTAGTTTGCTGGCAAGTTGAACCAAACTCCGAAATTTCTCGCTTTGATCGCAATTTCAGCACTGTCGTCGTGGCAGACACGTCGAATTTAGCATCACGTGGCACAGCCAACGCGTCATTTGGGCCTTGGCGCGAAGAATCAATATTAATCAATTTTTATCAAATCATTTCACCCAACCCATCAGATGTCTTCCATAGCAATAGGGGAATCCAGGAAGGGTGTATCGGCCGGAACGATACAGTCTTTCCGGATACTGTGACAGCTGTCTGTATCGTTGCGATTCCCTACAGTTCAACACCCCACATTAAATTCACGACACTCACCTTGTAACGATTCTGAAATCAACTTATAAATCAGGTCGAACATTAAAAATGTTCAAGGGTATAAGTAATATTCAAGATAGAGTAAAGTCACCGAAATTGAACAATGCTATATTTACAATCCTCTTTAATGCTCCTCGCCTTCCTTGGCCTCAACTACCTCATCCTCACCGTCGGTCTCGACTACCTCGTCTACTGGAGGACGTATTTCCTTAAAACACCAGGTATGTAAATCGAGATTGTCAAGCTTAGCGAGGGTCACGTCTGGCTATTTACAAGTTGAGCATCTTGCAAACTAAGAAACCAAGGGCACCTACCTTAGGTCCCGTCGGCCCAGGACCATCGTCATTTACAAAATATTCCTGGTCTTGGAAAGGTATGATACTGGAGAAACATCGTTAGTGAATGTAGTAATGTTGAAGGGACTGAAAAATTGGACGTACGCAAAATTTGGTTGTTTAAACAACTTGCTCCCGACATTATAAAGGTAAATCCCCCATTTGTGAGGATTCTCCGCCTCACCGTCCAAACAATAGACCGGGGTACGGTCATCCGGTGGAGACTTCAGACCGAACGTAGGTGGGTACCCAGTGTGTGACCAGTCACCACGCTCAATAGTACGGTAACCGCAGCCTTCGTCAACTGCCTTTACTCGCCACTGCAACAATAGATCAGCAAGGGTTCTCAACAGCTGGAGAACGAAGGCTAGAAATTTCAAACGACGCACAATCTGCCGTTCGTATTTGGACTTTTTCTTTTCGAGGGTAAGTCGTTCTCCCGTGATTTCTGGTGCAGTGACATACAACGTTTCGGAAACTGAAACTGTAATTATGGCGGGGTGGATAAGATAAAAACCTGGAGGAAGAAACTCTGATTCAGTTCCGGGCATGGTTAAGAAGAACAGATGTCAGTGTCAATCTTGGGGTCAAGACACTCAGAAAACGGTGTCCTTATAACTCCAGCACACTCCTTCGGCATGTTCTTAAAATGGACGGAGGCGTTATAATCAATCAATCGAGAATGCGAACCATTCCGGCCGTCAGTCGAAGCAGTGTCACGGGTGCTTCGTTTCTACGGAGGCCTTCAACTGCAAATTGCTGTGCATTATCACCGCCTGATATGTAATGGCATTATCTCTTCAATCTATGTGACGGCAAACAATTCTGACCGAGGCATGAATTGGCACGTCGGCAAAAGAATCCCTCAAAGTCTATGATAAATCTGTTAGATGTCCGTCCATGATATTTATGCACAGCACTTCGGCACAAGCCTTAAACCGGTTCCTGTGAGAAAGCTGTTCTGTATGTTGTTGATACCGAAACACTCAGGAGCCCGAAATAGAAATTATTGAATACTATTGACGGCTAGGATGTAGAAGAGGCGACCAGAGGGTCATATGCCTCCAAACCACTCACACAGAAAGGTGAACTTCGTGGAGCCCCGGCCTCAGAAGCAGCCGATCCACAGCGCACCCAACAGGATGGCGCACAAGCTTCGAGGAGTTCTGCCAGGTGGACCCAAGACAACATGGTTTCCGTTGTCTTCTGTAATGTGAGTTTGTCTTTGGATCAATGAGATTTCATTTTAAGTATGATCCGGTCACAAAGTACTTGATTTGTAACCGTCCTGTACTACTAGAAGTGTCGACTTCGTCTCCAACAACCCTCGCTAGACAGCCCATTGTGGCACGCAGGAGCTTTGCTGGTGTTTCATGCATTTTTGGAGCAGGACGAGAAGTAAAAATATTTATTTTGTTAAAGCAGAGGGAACTAGTAGAAGGTAAAGGTACCAGACTCAGGGGTCATATTGTGGAGGTGGGCCTGTGAGGGAACGAGCAGTGTAGATAAGATAAGATTTTTTGTACTTATGTACGCGATGGGTCGAAAACTGGGTCGTGCAGAAACCCTTGCCAAGCAAGGGAACAAGGGAATGTGGTAAAGAGAAAGGATGCTTTTGGCTCTATACAACTCACTTAGTAGGACTAAAAGCTGATCCACGTTTGGAAACTGTGCAGTAGAGATAAGTGTGAGGTCTGACCAACCCATCAAACACGTCTTCCATAATGATGAATATACATGTGATCAGGAAGCCCGAAACATCAGCTCAGTTTCAAAATTCCTCAAGAGTAGAGGGACCGATACTACAACAATATTACTACATTCACAATCCCCTTCAATGCTCCTCACCATCGTTGATCTCAAACATTGGCTCAATATACCAGGTGTGTACGATAATATTCTCATTAAGCTTGGCAAGGACCACGTCTGGCTGTTGAAGAGTTGAGCATCCTGCGAACCAAGAACTGCAAAGCACTTTCCTTAGGTATTACTATAGTGTCTGGCTCGGAAAGCCTCTCAGGACCATCCTCAGGACCATCGTCATTTACAAAGTATTCCGAGCCTTGTGCAGGAATAATACTGGAGGAACACCTTTAGTGAGTAAACAATATTGATACGTGTCAAAAATCATACATACGCAAAATGGGGTTCTTCGGGCGTAGAATCCTTAAGATTATGGAAAATTCCCCACTGGTGAGGATTCTCCGCTTTGCCTTCCAAACAATAGATTGGCACGCGGTCCCCCAAAGGAGGCTGGAGACCGAAGGTGGGCGGGTACCCGGAGCCTGACCAGTCACCACGCTCAATCGTATAAGTTGAACCAGACCCAACTATAGAAGGCAAGTTGCTTCCACTAGCATCCTTTAGTCGCCACTGCGGTAGTCATCAGTGAGGACTCTTACGAGCTCAGGGATGAAAGCTAGAAGTTCCCAACGACGTACAACTTGTCGCTCCCTTTTCGGCCTTTCTGCTTCGAGGCTGAGCCGTTTCCCCGTAACTTCCGGTGCGGTTACATACAATCCTCGGGACTGGATACAATAAAGACCTGGAGGAAGGATAGTGGGTGATTCACCTTCGGGCATGGTAAAGAACAGATGTCAGTGGGATCAAAGGCACTCACTGAGTGTCTTTATGCCTCCAGCGGGATCCCTCGGTATTCCCACTATGGATGGAGGTGTTGTAATCAAGAACACGAACCATTCCAGCTGTCAGTCTAAACAGTACCACATGCCCTTCACCTCCATATGGGACTTCAACGGCAAACTGCTACGACATGATACATAACGGCCTTATCTCTTCACCTACACGACAGCAGGCAAATCCGGACACAGCCGTGAATTTGGCACGTCGGCAGGGGAATTCCTACAAAGAGTTTGTGGTAAACCCGTTTTAACAGACACTTATGTATCCATGATATTTATACACGACACTTCGGTGCAGGCTCTAAACCGGCTCCAGTGAGAAAACCAAGTTCCGTCTCTTGCTGACGCATAAAACAAAATGCCCAGGAGTCTGAAAAAGCAGTGTTGAACGGCTAGAATGTAGAAGAGGCGCCCAGAGGGGTCATATGCCCTCAAATCACTTGTAACTTCGTGGAGTCCCGGCCTCGGTAACAGTCGATCCGCGGAGTACCCAATGCAAGCATCGAAAAATTATGCCAGCTAGGCCGCAACTTGACTTTCGGTGCCTCCTGTTGGATCAATGGGAAATAACTCCTTGCCATTCAGTTCGTGCAGCAAAGGGTCAGGGTCAGGGTTAGGGATTCCGGAGGTTGTGTTGCCAGTTATCAAGTATTGCCCAGAAATCTGGACCCGAGTGTCTAAAGTACCAATACAAGTCAACAATCTCAAGGGCGTCCGGATTCGTTTGAGAGACTTGAGGAGAACTTGAGGAGAAAATGATGGCGAGTGACGAGGCGAGGCGAGCAGTCGAGGTTTGAGGGTAGCCATTTGATATCCGCCATAAATCACGTCCTTTCGGCCCGAAGTCGCGATATGAAGTCCCGAGAACTACGTATGCATGAGAGGCCAACATTGACGGGTGACCCTCCTACTTTTCTCGCTAGTAACAGGGCGAGCACATGTCTGGTTTTTGGGTATTGGAGAGAACAACAATGAGTGTGGATTATATGCAAAGCGTCTCGGATTGATACTCGTATTACTTTTGTCGTCTAATTTTTCGCTTCGTAGCCCCCAACACTCTATCAACCATAAACCTACACGGGAAGCACCAAGAAAAGCGTCATCGGTCGCATACAATGAAATGTGGGATATCAATGCAGATGTAAAAAAGAAACTTGAACGCATGCACGAGACTGAAACATACGGATGGACAGAGGAAACCAAACCAATTATTGAGTGAACCGCAAAATTCGTTCACCCTCACAAAAGACTCTAACCAGTAACACCCAAAAACATACGAACAGACGTGAGAGTGCAAGCAAAGTTCAAACAGTACAACAGATGAGAGAAACAAAGAAATCGTATTCACAGAGTGGGAAGCATGTAAAAAAGAACACTGGATCAAAAAAAGTCGGAATGCGTAAAGTTGAAAGGTAAAAAAAAAAGGTAAAATGATACAGCAGATTCTTCATTGAGTTGCCTTGAGCAAAGAAAACCGTGGGGGGACCGGGGGGATATATGTATCAACCAAAAACACACAAAGAAAAAAGTAATCGTAATCGTAACGGGGAAGCCGTATCGTATAATATCCGTAACACTAAAAACCCCCGCCCATCTATTACATGCAATTTCATAGCGGAACACAGAAAAATCAGGAACAGAAAACAACTAAGTATAATGGATGCGTGGATTGTTAAGCGTGCCTCCTTCAGATGGCAATGACAGAACATATGACCTTTTCAATGATCATTGTGGGAAGTGGTGGATGGCGAATATAGATTGCATGCATGCACTGAACTAAGTGAAATGTAAGAAAACGAGTAAAGGAAAGCTTATAAAAGAAACGGAAAGCCGAGGTAAAGAAAAAGCGGTAGCGTAAAAAAAGGTAAGAAAAGACAGTGTCAAAGGACAAGAAAGTTTTTACTGCGTAGCGATTTTGATCATCTGCGTGCACACCACCATCAGTCCCTCGTCATCAGAAAAAGATACGATCGGACTCACCTCGCGTGCCCAACGCAATGTCTTCTTCGTTTCACCCGGCATCTTATACTTAGATCGTAGTTCATTCGCGATCCACGGTGCCAGAAGCATGTTCTTAATCTGTCCGTTCGGGAATGAATCCGCCAAGTCACCAAGCAGGCCGTACGACAGTCTCATCGTCGCGTCAGTCTTGTCTTCGTCCCGGAGGCATCGCTGGATGAGATCCAGAATAGACGACACGTGGTTAAGCAAGAGAGGCGCTGCACGAACGTTCGGGTCAGCCAAGACATCTCATATATGATGATGATGGGTCAGGTGTACCTTTATCCGTCTTCTTGAACCCAGTAACAATACCGGTATACGCCTCAAGAATGCCCTCCCTCAATTGCGACACATAATCCACAATATCATAATCGAGCTACGAACGCCATCAGTCAACAACGTCGACAAGAAAGAGCATACAAGCACTCACAGGGTTGGGCTCAACCTGCCCAGCCTGCCTAAGCACGCTCATCGTCGTCTCAAAGTACGGCTCGAAAGCCGGCCCAATCGCAAGCGCAATGTCGCCAAAGCAAGCCAAAATCGACACCTTCACATTCCTACCCAACACATCGCTCTGCAGATTCTCCAACAACACCGTCATAAACGGTCCAGCATACTGTGCGCTCTGTTCACCAAGCGCACGAGAGATGTCACCAATGAGGCCAACAGCAGTGGTACACAGCTGTGAGTCTTCGTGTGCCTTGAGGGCGGGATAGAGGAAGGGAAGGAAGGCGTCGATGTAGGGTGCGAAATTAGCGTCGAGAGCTGTGTAAAAAGTGTGGTTAGGTCACGGACGAGATGGTGGAGATGGAGCAGCTAAACGTACCAGAAGCGAGAGCACCAACGACCATAAACGTGTCCTCAACTATTGTCGATGTCTTGCCTGCATTTTGGAGCAAGCCGAGGTTGATCGTCATGATACGATCGGCCGAGGGAAGTACGTTAGCCTCAAGCTTGCGAATCACTGACTGTATGCCAACACAATCATCAGCATCATGCTACGCTAGGCTAAGGCACGACATACCATGACAACATTGCAGAGGTTACTCGTCAAGTCATTCCAGTTGTTGCGGTCGTCAATACCAACAATCTGGCCCTAATCCAGGAATCAGTCACTACATTAGGGACACACAGCAAGCAACAGTCGGCTTACATGGATGCTCAACAGGTGCTCCATGCGGCTCAGAACAATGTGGAGAGTGCTGGTAACGACAGGGAGGACATCGGCAGTGGCCTGGCTGAGGTAGGCAGCAATAGCCTGATAGGCAGCAGTACGATAATTAGCCTCATTGCTTCCACTGTCCCCAAAAGTCAGCATATAAACAGGATGCCACGACAACACAATACGCACCTCTCAGTAACACGCAGCAGCGAATCAACAATACCCTGATAATAAGGCGACAAAGGCCCACTCTGACTCTCATTCCCATCCTCATCATAGTAGCTTCCACCCAACTGCTCCGCAAGGTTCTTAAGCGCCCAACAACAATTCGCGATGATTCTCGGCGAATCATTCAACCCATTCACGAGGGCCGAAATCAACGGGTGCAAATGCACATCGGGCTTGATAACCGTCACCAACAAATCCGAAATACGACCTAATGTCCATGCGGTGGTATCCTTGACATGGAGATTGGTGTCAGCCATCATCGAGATCAAGAGCGGTAGAGCTTGGTTGACGAGAGGTGTGAGGACAGCAGGATCAGGACCATCCAATATCGAACCAAAAGTCATAACAGCCGCTTCGCGGAAATGCCAATCTTCAGATTTGATATGAGCTTCGATGAAGGGGATGACGGCGGGCACGATCGCGTCTTGAACGGCCATAGCGAGGAGATTGAGACACGTAGCAGCCGCCATGGAGACGTTCCACTCATCATCATCAGCGTCTTCTTCCTGTTTGGTGAGAAGCTGCAAAAGCACAGGTACGATCTCGGGCAAAGCGATCTTTGCAAAATGTTTCGACTCTGCTTCGGGCTGTTCTCCATACTCCAAGGCCTGTGGAACCAATTTATCAGCCAATCAACGACCTAACACCATCACCCGGCGATAACACACCTCCTGCGCTTCTACAGCCAATTCAACCTCCTCCTCGCAGACAGTCGACCAAAACTCGACAGCTTGTAGAGCAACACGTTCGTCTGTGTGCTTCATGCCCACAACAGTCAACTATAAGCAGGGCGATAAGCATGTATCAAGGGCCAAAGTTAAGCGAATCACGTACTCCAAAGAGGGCTTGCTCCATGTAGAGCGCCATTTTGTCATAGTAAAGCCCCATGATCCGTACCAGACATTCAAAGGCGCCAACCTGAACTGCAACTGAAGGGTTTTGCGTCGCCTCACAGACGACCTGCATGATGTAATTTCGTTCACCCTGTCATCCTTTGAGTAATCCCGTCTGCTGGAAACAACGAGGAAGGGTGCTCACCTCGCGTTCAAAGTTCTCACGAACGAACTCGAGCGAGTTGTAGAGTGCATGCACAGCAGCAAGCTGTACCTCCTGCGACGGTTCCTCCTTCCTCGCACCATGAATCACCGCCGTCAAAATCTCATTCGAGCGCAAACTCAGAATCTCAGGTTTCTATCAAGCACAAGAAAAAGCAAGAACCACATAAGAAAAAAAAAATCAACAAGTGAGGAAACATCAAGACATACGATCACTTCACAGATAAAGCCGATAGTCTGAAGAGTCGCGATTCTGAGATTGGTGTTTGTCTGATTATTAACAAAGCTGAGGAGGAGTTCAATCAGATCGGCCCATTGGTTATGTGGGAGTTCGACGGCGGCGATGGCAGCGACGACTTGAGAGGCAAAGTTGCCAGCTTTTTGTGAAGGCGACCCGAGGGTCATGAGAGCCTCCTGCTTGATCTTATTCTTTGTATCGGCATTGAGCTGGAGCCATCTATTCGAATACTCTGTTTGCCTTGCAGCTTCCTGTGTAGTTGGAGATGTGCGATGAGTGGGGGGGAGGGGTGATGATGAAGGGACGTACGCGAGCGGAGAGGGCATTCTTGAGCGCGAGACCTGCAGCATTTCTCACATGTAGAGGGGAACTCTCGTTAACAAGGACAGAAGAGAGCATGAGCATGTATTCGGGCTAACCCAGACCCATGAACAACCCCCCAAAAGACGAAGAAAAAAAGAAAACACACATAGCTCTCCCTCGACGCAGCCTCGAGCTTCTGGGTGGCATCCTGACGCGTATTTGCATCTACGACAATAAGCAGGCGCAGAGAGCACGGCAAGAGTAAAGCGCATACCAGCAGAGAGGGTGTTTGCAAGGAGGTCAGTTGCGTTCATGGGTGGGTGTGGTTGAAAGAGGAAGAAAGATGTATTGTTATATCAATTTTTCACACATCTTCATTTCCGTCCATCATGGCTGATCGCGTGTGTCTCCTCCCCCTCCCTCCCCACTCAATCTAACCTCTCTCCAGGGAAAATCCTCCGTCCGGGGCATCATCCGTGGCGTACCCCTCACAAGACCACGCCCCTCCGCACCCTCATCCACAACCCCTGCAGCCCAAGACAAACCCAAGCGCGAAGCAATCCTCGATCTCTCAAAATACGTCAATGAACAAATCCGCGTGAAATTCATGGGCGGACGCGAAGGTACGTGTTCAATCTCCCCTCTCTACACATTCTAACCACCTCCCAAAGTCGTCGGTACACTCAAAGGCTACGACCAGCTCCTCAACCTCGTCCTAGATGATGTCGAAGAACACCTCCAAGGCAAGCCACCCCCTTTTTGCCTCTGCCTTACAAACCCAGTCTTAAACACCTACAGAACCTGAACCCCACACCCGCTCACTCGGCCTTGTCGTCCTCCGAGGCCCACTCGTCACCATCGTTAGCCCCGTCGACGGCTCAGAAGAGATCGCTAACCCTTTCATGACCCAGGAGTAAACCATCACGTATCATATGCCACTTCCGCAGCCCAGCGCCCATTGGTCAATCGATACCACACAGCCCTTAGATCAACCAATCAAATTCTTTGATAAGCACAGGTCCCTTGTTCCACCCCCATCATCAGCTGCAGAAATACATATGTACACAAACCAACCAGACTTGCAATCCAACGCTAGTAAAAATAACTACCACGGCGAAAACATTAAACGAGTCTATGTATGTACGTAAAATGCATATGCGCAAGTGTAAATAACCCCTCAATCCAAAACGTAACAATCGAAAGTCGTAAGCGAAGCACAAAATGAAGGATAACAATCACAATGAAAACCCGTGCAACAGGTCCCCAAAGCACACAAATTAAAACCACCAGCATAACGGATTGAATTCATCCAAAGCAGTAGGTAAAAAAAAAAAGCATATGTAACAACACACGGTCCGAGTCTCAATGAGCGTACCACAAAAGAGACAAGGCACTGACAACCAACAACGCTCACAGCCACACAACACGATATATCCCAAACTGCAGGGAAGCAAGGCAAGGGGGGCGAGGGTGGGGCGATACGAACAGCAATGCACGGACAGATGACAAAGATATCAAAAGATTTCAGCCGAGTAAAACGAGAGTGAATGTGTCTTGGTTTCTTGTAGTTGGGTTCAAGGAACGGGAGGGGGGAGGGAAGGGCACCATTGTCACGTACGCGCCACCATCTAAAGGAGAATGAATGAGTAACAGGGCGTGGAGGCAATCCAAAGCGAGTGCTCGCCCTAGTCAGGTTGCATTCTCTAAACCTTCGTCACAACGCCCCACGGCGATAACGAAGGCAAAGATACACCCAACCCGCCCCCGAATCCAATCGCCACCCCAAAAACTCAACCAAGATCCCAACAACAAATTCCACAACAATCACAATCGGAAACGGCACCAATATCCACGCATCCATCAGAACCAGCATCGATATCCAATCACATCCACCCCCGAGCCTGGCCTAACTCGAAGCATCCCCAACCACCCCGCTCCTCTCTGCTTCAGCTACAGCTTCCACCCCATTCGCTTTCCCATTGCCGTCCGTAGCATCCGACAATGGTAAGCTCTGCACCTCCGCTTCACCAACATCCACCTTCACAACCCCACCGGCAGTCGCATGAAACCTCTCCTCTTCCTCCCTCGTAATCCTCAACGACGCAAACGCAGCAGGTAACCCTCTCTCCTTGCCCTCCTTACCCGAAACCATAGCAGGCGGAGACGAGCTCTTCAACGAAGGCGATCTCGACACTGATACCGATACCGAAGAAGCCGTAGTCGGCGCCTTAGAACTACTCGTCAAAGTAGTCGAAGCCGAAGCCGTCGATGAACTTGACGCAGTAGAAGCAGTCGAAGCCGCACAACTTGAATCAGCAGCAGGCGTCGACACCTCCGAATCACCCGTAGAAGTAGACGACCCCAGATCCACAGACCCAGTTGGTGGCACCACCTGCACAGGCGTCGTATCCGTATCACTCTCACCAGGCGTCTGTGAATGCCGTACCGGGACAGACAACGTTACAGGCGTTCCAGGACCCGCACCTCTCTGCACTACCGTCCCACCCCCACTCGCGGTATACAACACCGCCGGCTGTGTCATCGCTGGTGACCTTGACCTTGACCTCGACCTCGATCTAGATCTAGACCCCGATGTAGACCTGGACTGTTCATTCCCACCTTCCACCATCGGTACACCAAACTGCGCCGTACTCGCTGATGACGACGGCGGAGGGGTAAGCGCCACAACCGTCCCATTCGACAACGAATGACCATGCCGGGGCGAATACTGCTTCGCGCGTCTCCCCACCACCCCATTCCCATTCCCATTCTCACCCTCACCAACCCCAGTTCCGTCCCCACGAGGATGAGAACGAGTATAGGTCGTAGGCGTAGGCGTCTCCGGACTCGGTCCCGGTCCCACCACTCGTCCACTCATCCCTTCCAATCCACCCAGACCACCAACATTACTAACACCACGCAAATTCATCCCAGGCAAATTCGGCGGTAACACATCTCCAGCGACAACACCACTCAACTCCATCTGCTGCATCTGCTGCTGCAACCTCTCCTGCCTCTCCTGCAACTCTCTCAACTGTTGTTGCAGCTGCGGGGACGCCGACTGTCCTGCACCACCAAAATAACTCTGATACTGCGCCAACGGTGATGACGAAGAAGGTAGCGATGGCGATACCGCATTTTGTAAGTTCGGACTGTGATACCCAGGAACAGCAATCCGCGGTGAACGCGGGACAGTAGTTTGGTAATACACCGTTGCCGTCGTTGACGATGAATCTGGTAGCCCCACATTTAAATGTGGCAGCACGTGTGAATGTGGATGTGGGTGATGTAAATGCGGATCGACGAGAGACGGAGATTCAGGTGAGGGAGGCAGCAGTGGTGAATTCATCTGATGAGCGATACTACTTGATCCTATGAACCACCCAGGTTGTCCTCTTTGCTGGTGTTGATGGAACGAACGAGGTCCAGAAAGGGATCTACGAGCGTACTCGGATCGGGGAGACGATGCGGTAGAGTTGGATAGGGATGTTGGAGGGGTGCGGAATGTTGATGGCGGGGAGGGTGTTCCGATCGGTGAGGAACTTGAGGCATGTTGATCTGCGTGTGGGTGATCAGAGGCGTGTTGATGTTGATATTGGCGTGTAAAACGCCCCCTCGAACCAGGTCCGTTTAGCGGTTGTGGCGGTTTCAGCGAATTGGTATTAGGAGGGACAAAGTTGGCCGGGTTAGGGTGATACCACTGCCGTGGAAGGCTATCATTAACATGCCACGACGGCCTCCTGGTTGGCACCCCACCCCCGAAATACACCCCTGTCCCCTCCGTAAAACTCTTCACCGACCCAATATCACTCTCCGCCACATCAGACCTCTCCTCATCCGTAAATATTTCACTCCCATTCTCCGAACAGCTCGACCCATATCCACCAACACCGTTCCCAGGATTATCATGTCGATAAATACGACGGCCTCGCTTATCCTCCTCTCTAGCTTCCGTCGGCGCCGTGGCAAGTTCCAAACTTTTGTCAAGCTGCGTTTCGTACAATGTACGATCGACTGCCGAGGCTTCGGGCGGAGGCGGACTCGTCCATTTACCGCGTTTGGGAGCCATGTGGTCTTGTTCTGTAAGAGGAAGGAGATGATCTTGTGGCGCTGGTATAGTGTTTACTTGGGTTGTGCCAAACTGGATTTTCGGTTGGCCTAGTCCTTGGGCGTTGGGAGAGTTAGGATTGGTTGTGGTGGGGGATATGTGTGTAGCAGGGGATTCATAGAAATGTGAAGGAGGCGAAAGCCTTTCTTGTGCGATGGCACCTTTGGGGCGGAGAGACTGGCTGCCAACAGTGTACGGCGTTTGTGGGGGTATAGATAGTCGTGGACCAGCATGGGGTGGAGCAGAAATGAGATCCTCCTCTTTGCGTTCTTCGCAGAGTTCAGCAAGGGCGATCACGGCGCGTTCGGGGCGCGTGGCGAGTATGCGAGACGCGCGCATGAATTCACCGCGGATCTATTGGGTGTGTGTAGGTCATGAATGGATGATGGAGAAAAGCGGACATACAGTGTAGAGACCATCTTTGGTAACACAGCGAGCGACATTGTAATCGGTCTCGAATGGGTCCTGATGGTAATAAAATGTCAGCGCCTAGCGTCGGCTGAAAGGATTGATGGCTACCTCGATACATAGCCGGTTGCGTTCCCTTGCATCGTTGTAGCGCCCGGCTGAAAGCTAATAAGCAAATGTCAGCATGGCCAGGAATTGAGCCGGCGACGAAATGACAGACATCATTCTGCCAGCCTTTGACATCCTTCTTGAGCAGCCCGGCTCGTATAGACGCAACGCCAGTGTTATATGAGTAGTCGCGAGAGAAGTAACGGAAAAAATCAATGAGACTGTGGAATAGGGAGTCAGGGGTTAGTTAAGCGACAGGGTCGGACTAATGGGACTGGCGCACAGTTCAGCAACGGTCTCTGTGTTCTCGGATTGCCATCGTTGGCAAAGGGCATCTATGTCATCGAAAAACCTGGTCTCACGTCAGCTTCCTCGTGGGACATGGATCACAGCGCACTGACCAAACGTTGTAGCCATTGAGGGTGGTCTCGTCCTGTCCATTAGTCAGTTGATGACATCAACAGAAAGTGGGGGAGAAGCGGCTGACCTTGTTAATTGGACGTAAGGGAGGCATTTGCTGGAGATTAGGCAGAACTGGGGGGTTCTTTACATGTACGAGGAAATATATTACGAGGAGAACGTAACCATAGGATGAAAGGGTTCCTTTGTATGGAGAGTTTATTTTCCTGGGGAATAGATGAGGAGATATATTAGGGATCAGGAGAGGAGGTGCGGACCTTCGCTTGCTCCAAATCTTGACTGGATGGAGAGGAGCGAGGGTGAATCAGACACGAATCGGATGATCGTCGCGCGGGGCGGGAAACTTACGAAACAGCACCAGAGTGCGGACGCGAGTGGGATCAATTTTGGCGTACGAGTATAGGAGACGCGTATTTTCGATGGCGAGTCTATTCTCGAAGCCGATGTCACAAGCTATGCCAGAGGGCAGGCCAGGGGAAGGGTCGAGGGAGAGCTTGACGATGGGAATGCGGGCATGGGGAAGGGTTTTGACATGGAACTTGGTCTCTATGGAATAGGTGAGGAGTGATGCAGGATGGAACTAGGCGGGGATGACTGACCACGCTCAAGGAGGTCACCTAACATGGTGACTAGATCAGAGGCATTTAGGCGCTCTCCAGAATCGATGAGACAGCAAAGGTCCATATCTGTGCGTCAAGGAAGAGAAGACTCATGAGCAAGATTTGGAAGGCGGGAGGACGTAATGGACGACTGACCAGAGTTGCGGAGAGAGAAGCCATTAGCGGTGGAGCCAAAAGCAAGAAGACGAGAGTCTGGCTCGATGGTGCGGATGAGACGTTCAAGGAGCTTCCTGACGTCCTCCTTGATTTGGAGTTCCTCGGCGGGGGGAAGGAGCTGGATGACAAAGTCGAAGAGACACTGGGAGAGGTCAGCGACGAAACGCTGCTTGGAGGCGTGCCTGCGGTGTTGTGGGGAGAGGGATGGGTCGTGGTCTCGTGGAGAGAAGGCCATTGGCGGTGGGTCCAGCACCTGAGTGGTGAGGATGGCCTGTTCAAAAGATAAGTTGGTCCTCTTATGGAAATCTCCCAATCATCGTCCATTCATCCCACCAAACACCAGTCAACACTCTCCTCTCCGAACAGACATGGCCTTCTTTGCCAGGCCCCAGTCCACCGCCGTCCGTATCACCCATCCCAGTGAACACGACGACGTCCCCTCTGCCCAGCCCTCTCCCCGCAAAGGTACCCCCTCTCATCTCACCATCTCCCGGAATTAATCTCCTTCAGACTCTGTTCAGCGTCAGTGCAGAAATATCGTCATCTACGGGTCCGTTCTTCTCTCCCCCAGCCCGGCCCTAACTCATTCTTCCCAGACACTGCAAGTTCCAGGACAAGGGATGCCAGTACTACCACCCTCCAGTATGCACCCACAAATCTCTCTGCACCACCATCTGAGCGTCTGCAGCAATTCCAGGACAACGCGCAACCCACGCCCACCACATCGAGCGCGTAAGATCTCTATCATTCCTCCCTTCCATTCTCTCGCCTCACCCCTCCCAGCCCTCAAGCCGATTCCCCCGCCACCGGCCTCTCGGGCACCCTCTCCGCCCACGCCATTAATGCTCCCGTTTTTGTCCCAAAGTCCACCATCCCCGATCGCACCTCTCCCCCATCTGTCGCCTCGTAAGTCGACCGATCACCACCAATCCTCCACTCAACCGTCATCCACAGCCCCCCTCCCACCTCATCTCCCCAAACAGACTACGATCCCTCATTCACCCAAGAACCGTATGATCAGTTCACGTACACGGCTGCTGATGCTGCTGCCGTCGACGAGCTGACGTCCAGTCTCGATGCTGTGAGCCAAAATCAATCCCCGCTATAGTTCCGATTTCATTTTGTTTCCAGATGGACGGTCGTTATTTTGATGAGGGCCAATACCCCTATGTCCCGCCTTACGATCCCAACGGTCTTGACAGTTTCTACACCCACCCCGCCCCATTCGTTCGCCAACCTGTGCGTACACTGTCCACAACCGATCCCCACTTTTCTCATAATCTCGGCAGCTCAACTATCTTCTCTACACTCCTTCCCTTCCCGAGGAATTTGTCCAATCGGCTGTCAACACTCATTTCGTCCCTCCATCATCTCAGCTGAGGCAACTACTCCAAACTAGGAGTGAAACAATCCGCACTGTCGCTCCCCCAGGTACCCACTACGGCTGATATCCACGACTATGTCTGATATATATGTGTGATAGGCTCTGGCCTTCCCGATGAGTGCCAAGGCTACCACTCCTTCGTACCTCTAGAACAGTCCGGTGCGGGTACGGAACGCAGAAAACTCGGCAACTGGTACTCTGTCGTCTACCGTGCCATCCGGACATCCGACGGCAGACCCTACGCTCTTCGACGCGTAGAAAGTCAGTGTGATCTTTTTCCAAAGACACAATTTCTGCTGACCGCTAAATTTGGAACCAATAGATTACCGATTGATGCATCAGTCCGCATTCTCGGCAATCGAATTGTGGTCTAGCATTCGTCACCCAAATATCGTTCCGGTGC
The DNA here is from genome assembly GCA_018524725.1 of Podaxis mareebaensis. Taxonomy (NCBI): domain Eukaryota; kingdom Fungi; phylum Basidiomycota; class Agaricomycetes; order Agaricales; family Agaricaceae; genus Podaxis; species Podaxis mareebaensis. Next base: position 55,890 of record JAEUWP010000479.1, on the reverse strand, counting down.
GAGAAGCGTTCACCACCAAAGCATTTAACGATAACTGTACGTTCGTCCGAAGGCCCTCAATCTCCACTCTAAAACCTTGCTCGTTGCTCATAAAACTCTATCTCCACTTTTCTAGCGTTGGTGGTGTGCTATGCGTATTACCCGGGTGCGCAGACATTGTATGATGTCCATTTCAAAAAGGCGTCTGGGACGCCGTCGGGGAGGCAGGGATCCCAACACCAACAGCAGCAGCAGAATGTGATCCCGGAGCGGACATTGTGGTCGTATATCGTGCAGTTGGCGTCGGCGATTAAGAAGGTGCATGAGACGGGGAATCCTGTGAGGATGGTTGACCCCACTAAAATTCTCATCACCGGACAAAATCGGTGCGCCGTGTTCCCTAATTCCGCTTCATCCTCAGAAGCGCTCACGTGTATCCGATTAGTCTTCGTATCGGATCTTGTGGCGTCATCGACGTCCTGATGCACGGCACTCCGGTGGATTTGTTGATCCTACAGCAGGAGGATCTTACCTTGTTCGGGCGGCTTGTTTTTTCGTTGGCGTGCTCAAATGTGAATGCGTGGACTGCTCCACAATTCCAGAAGAGTTTGGATCATATGGCGAGGACGTATAGTCCGGATCTAAAGTCGGTGGCGTTGTATTTGATTAGCAAGCCCACGCCGCATAAGGTAAAGGTCTCTGGGGTTTGGTTTTCTTGGTTTATCGCTTTGGCGGGATCCTGACTGTTTTCTTTAAAGAATATTGATCATTTGATGGAGATGATTAGACCGAGGATGCAGGCGGAGATGGAGGAGGCTTTGCTGTGAGTTTCTCCCTCTGCCGTGTTAATGTGGAATGATGTTAAAGCCGGTCGTAAAGTGCGACGGATAGACTTGAACACGAATTGCTGGGCGAGCTCGAGAATGCACGACTTGTACGGCTGTTGTGTAAATTCGGGTTCATCAATGAACGACCAGAGTGCGTTTCCATCTCACCTTGCTTCCGTCGTACCTCGTCTGATACAGGTTGTAGGTTTGCACTTGAACCTCGGTGGTCCGAGACGGGTGATAGGTATATTATCAAGCTGTTCCGGGATTACGTGTTTCATCAGGTGGATGAACATGGGAACCCGGTGGTGAATATGTCTCATGTGTTGACTTGTCTGAATAAGGTGTGTTGTGCGTGTCTTGCAGTGCTTGAGTGCTGATAGGTATGTAGTTGGACGCGGGATCGGAGGAACGGATTATGCTCGTGTCGAGGGATGATACGAGTTGCTTGGTTGTGAGCTATAAAGAGATCAAGGCGTGCATGGAGGGCGCTTTCAGGTGAGATCAGTATGTATTACTCCAAGTGCACCCCTGACTCGAGATTATTGTAGCGACCTCGCACGTCCATCGACAACTACCGCTGTACCATTCCAACCTGTACGATAACCTACTGTCAAGAACAAAAGGTGCAAAATGTGAATGCACCAAGTACATCTGTACGTAACCGCCGCGGATATAGGAGTAGTGGAGGATGTCGTAGAAATGTAGATCTCGTTTTGTTTATTATGTCGTTTTGTATGGACGCTTTAGTTTTCGGTTCGGGGTAGGTAACCTTTTACTTCTTTTTTGTTTAGAAAATAGGCAGAATCAGAAAAAGACGCGGAAAATTCGTTTTGCTTTGTTGTGTGGTTTTGAGAGTCTGGTCTGTTTGGGTTGTAAGCACTTGGATTAAATGCGGCTGATGCTCTGGGGATTTGTGGAGTCTAGGCCCAAGAGGTATTATTATCCTCCGGCGATAATACGACGCGTCTATAATGACGACTAGCCAAAGTTTTGTCTAGATGGGGCATGGATAGGTCCACACCGTGCCTAGACGAGTGACAACTTCAAATTATTATAAACTTGATTCGAGGCTTCAATATTATTAGACATTCGATGTTCCATCCATCCAGTTCCTCCAAGAACCTATGTATGACCATCGTAGATAGAGTCGAGACAACCCTCGTAACGTACACGAGTGGGCGAGTGAACGAAGATATCATGTCAACTGGGGACTAGAAGGGACTCTGAGGGAGTCTGGGGTAAGACATGCACAAACGTTCGAGCGGTGGTATTACGCAAGTGATGACATAGCTGGTGGATTTCGAGGAGAGGGGAGGGGGAGTTTGTATATATAACGCGGGGGTGGGTCTGGGGAGGTTTCATTTGACTTTCTTCCTTCCTTTCATCACTAATACTTGGCTTTATTCGACGCTATGGTGAGATGTTGCGATGCGATGTTAACAATGGGGGGGTGCTAATATTTGTTGGGGGTTGTGTAGGTTAACGTTGGAATCAATGGGTAAGTCTGGCTAGTTGAATAGGGGCGTTTGCATTCATGCTTGTGTATTGCTGCGGTATAGATTCGGTGAGTCTTTGCGGTGTATGCTGTGGTTTGTTTAGGTGCTGAGGGAGCTGTAGGTCGTATTGGACGGCTTGTCCTCAGGAATGCGTTGAAGATGGAGGGTCTGAACGTCGTCGCTGTCAATGAGTGAGCGATCTATGCAGTTATTGAGAGGATTTCAATTGACTGTGTTTAGTCCGTTCATTGACCTCGACTACATGGTGCGCAGCAGATGATGCATTGGCGCGACTTCTCTTCTTACTTTGTCTCAGGTCTACATGTTTAAATACGATACCGTCCACGGACAATACAAGGGCCATGTGGAGGCCAAGAACGGCAAGCTTGTTGTCGAGGGCAAGGCAATCGCTGTTTTCAACGAACGTGAACCTGCGAATATTAAGTGGGGCGAAACTGGAGCGGAGTATATTGTTGAGTCGACTGTGAGTGTCTTTAAAAGTTGTTATAACGTCGAAGCATACTGATAGCTGGTTAGGGTGTTTTCACTCACAAAGACAAGTGTGTGGTCTTCCGTGAGTATAATGCGATAGGTAGTGACGTATAAATTTCAGGGCAGAGGCACATTTGAAGGGTGGAGCAAAGAAGGTTATCATCACTGCGCCTTCACCTGATGCGCCCATGTTTGTCGTGGGCGTCAATCTTGAAGCGTACGACCCCAAGTATACTGTGGTAAGACATCAGAACTTGTAGTATCCGCGAAGAATGGTTTGACGATATCGCGTAGATTTCGAATGCTTCTTGCACCACGAATTGCCTGGCGCCATTGGCGAAGATCGTCAACGATAGATTCGGCATCGTTGAAGGTCTGATGACCACCGTTCACGCAGTCACCGCTACCCAAAAAACCGTCGATGGCCCATCCAACAAAGATTGGCGAGGCGGTAGGAGCGTCGGTAACAATATCATACCTTCTTCGACCGGCGCAGCAAAAGCCGTCGGCAAAGTCATTCCTTCTTTGAACGGCAAGCTTACGTGGGTTCTCCAATCCCCCCTGTTCGCGTTCAATATGTTGATTGTTCTTTGAAGTGGTCTCGCATTCCGGGTTCCTACTCTGGACGTGTCGGTTGTAGACCTTGTTGTCCGTTTGGAGAAGAATACCACCTATGAAGAAATCAAGGTGGCATTCAAGGAGGCCGCCGAGAGCAAGAGTGAATACAAGGGTATCATGGGCTACACCGAGGAGAGCGTTGTGTCGACCGATTTCATTGGGAGCGAATATTCGTCGATCTTTGACGCGAACGCTGGAATCATGTTAAACCCGAACTTTGTCAAGTTGATTGCTTGGTACGATAATGAGTGGGGATATTCACGCCGAGTATGTGACCTTGTCGCGTTCGCGGCGGCAGCGGATAAAAAGGCAGGAAAATAATTGGTGATGTGGGTAGCTGTTTGTGAGTGCTGTTGTAGACTAGTGCAAAAGACGACATGTCGATTTTTGTCCGCATTGGCTCGAGTCATCAGGAATCGGATTGAAGGCGCGCGCGGCCGCACGTTCGACTGCAAGGCCGTCGCATTCCGAAGCGAGTTGCCATGACAAGATTCACAATATCGTTCCATAGTGCCTGACGGGCTAATTTGAGCAGGTACATGCACGCACATAGGAATAGGGGTTCACCGCGTCTCGATGCCGTTGGTGTGGGAGCAGGCGTATGAGGAGTAGAGGGCATGCATGTGCGTCGATTCCACGCAGTTCCATGTTGATCCCGGTCTGACCCACGGAAGGGGCGAAGTGTCTGATGATAAACATTCGGCTTACACATCGCACACTTGGTCCGTCCCTGACCGAGAATGTCCTCTATCGCTCTCCGTGGTTTCCAGAACGGGCTCAGGCCCAGGTATGCTGATTGGCTATGATGACATCGATAAATTCCCCTACATAAACCCCAATCGATCACTCATTCCCTCATCTTCTCTTTTACTATCATCCACTCGTCTCCGACAAGTTATCATCATGGTGAGCCCTTGTTTGTCGTTGATCGTGTTTTTCGTTCACTGACAGCGCGCTTTCTCTTCACAGGTTAACGTTGGCATTAACGGGTGGGTGACGTTATCGTCCTCTTGAGAACGACTCATCTTAGATCGTGCATTCTATAGTTTCGGTGAGCCGCTTTGTCTGTTTTTTAGTGTTCGCATATCTGAGAGATTGATTATCACTCAAGGTCGTATTGGCCGTATTGTCTTCCGTAATGCTCTCGAGCTTAACGATGTCAATGTTGTCGCCGTGAACGAGTAAGTTTCGCCCCTGTTCTTTTCTCGATGTTTGCTGAGTTCTCCGTGACAGTCCCTTCATTGATCTTGACTATATGGTGTGTTGTTGCAATGTTCGTTCGATGCGATCTTCCAGTGTTGAGCCCCGTCGCTTCAGGTCTACATGTTCAAGTACGATTCCGTCCACGGCCGTTTCAAGGGCTCCGTCGAAGCCAAGGATGGCAAGCTCGTTATCAACGGCAAGGCCGTCAAGGTCTTCGCTGAGCGTGACCCCGCCAACATCCCCTGGTCTTCTGTCGGCGCCGAGTACATTGTCGAGTCCACGGTATTTTTGTTTCCCTTGATATCGATTGATGCGCCAAGCTGATCTTCGTTTACGCGTCTCCTACTAGGGTGTCTTCACCACTATCGATAAGTAAGTTTCCAAGTTCATCGATTGTGGCTAGGGCAACGAGTTTTTTTTGACGTTCCTAATCGCTTAGGGCTTCGGCTCACTTGAAGGGTGGTGCCAAAAAGGTTGTTATCTCCGCACCTTCGGCCGATGCCCCCATGTATGTCTGTGGTGTCAACTTGGACAAGTATGATCCCAAGCACAAAGTTGTACGTTATATCTCTTCCTGGATTTATTGTGGCGGTTATCTCGCTGTTATCAGAGATATGAGACGTTAATTATGGGTTTGACGTTTGTTACAGATCTCCAACGCCTCTTGCACAACCAACTGTTTGGCTCCCCTCGCCAAGGTCGTCCATGACAAGTTTGGTATCGTTGAGGGTTTGATGACCACCGTCCATGCTACCACTGCTACCCAAAAGACCGTTGACGGTCCCTCTGCCAAGGACTGGCGTGGTGGTCGTAGCGTCAACAACAACATTATCCCCTCCTCCACTGGTGCTGCCAAGGCCGTCGGCAAGGTCATTCCTTCGCTCAATGGCAAACTCACGTACGTTGTTCGAAATTCCAACTTACACGACTCATACTGAGTATCCGGCGTGATGTGCAGTGGTCTCGCCTTCCGTGTCCCCACCCTTGATGTCTCCGTCGTCGATCTCGTCGTTCGCCTCGAGAAGTCAGCTACTTATGACGAGATCAAACAGGCCATCCGCGAGGCCTCTGAGGGCGAATACAAGGGTATCCTCGCCTACACTGATGAGGATGTTGTCTCCACCGACTTCATTGGCAACGACAACTCTTCGATCTTCGATGCCAAGGCCGGAATCCAGCTCAACCCCAACTTTGTTAAGCTGATCTCTTGGTACGATAACGAGTGGGGTTACTCGCGCCGTGTCTGCGAACTCCTCATTTATGCTGCTAAGAAGGATGCTGAGGCTGGTCTCTAAATGTTGGACCTTTGTGTGTATCGATTACGTAGACTTGTAGTACATGTACCCCCCAAAAAGAAAGAGAAGTCTTTATATTGTAATGTTATCGACACTTAGAGTATACACAGCAACATATTGCTTAAGCTGATGAGGTTGGGTGGTCTATGCGTTGAGGACATTGGCGGAAGAGTGTATCATCGGGTGCATTGAAATTCTAAGGGGATAAACGGCATACGATCCTCATAGTAAGTACGGAGTTCGGAAGGCGTCCGTGGTGGTGTGAAATTGAATCGGGTTACGTTGTTCGGATCGGTGTCCGGAGGGTAGGAATACAAATATCTCGAGACGGCGACTTGTGATGCGTTTACCGCGTCCCCGCGAAGTCCTTTGACAAGGAATAAAATGAACGTGGGTGATCTGGGGATGGGCTCATAAATACCTTTTTATTGACGCACGCATCTCAGGGAGCAGGGGGAAAGACTCTCAGGAACATCTGGATTTAGGATCTTGTGTGCAGTACATCTCATTTCATAGCCGATGTCACGCCGGGCCCAGTAGGAAATTCGAAGTGCCCTCCGGTATTATGCTCGACAGATTGGGGAATAGGGATACGAGTAAGTGCCGATGATAGCCCGGGAGTTGAGAAGGTGGTGTTATGGCAATTTGGTTGATTTGCAGGGGTGGAAGGGAGCTACGGGTTTGGTGGGGAATGTGGAACATGCGGTATGAATAAGAATAAATATTGCGCGTGAAGGAGTTGGATGAGCATGAAATGAAATACCTGGGGCTTGTCAATTGGTGTCGAATCCTTGCTTTCGTTGTCTTCTGGTTCGGCGGGATGAGAGCGGTCTGGTGGCAGTCGGAGATGAAGAAGATGGAAAAGGGGCTGGCTTGGGTGTGTATTATCCTTACAAACGTGTGTGCTTGCAGCCAGTTTAATATATCTTTGCCCTGTTACTGTTATCTTATCTGGAAGCACCGGTAAGTGAGCACGAGGTTCGCAAGTGGGTGCGTCTCACATCACGTGACATACGCGTTGGACGCGGTTGAACTCGCGCGTTACGTTCGTTCGTTGTGACAAATCTGGACAAGGCATCTCTTTCCGTCGATTCCATCACAACCCACTTCCTGCGAACCCCCCCTCAAGCCCTGCTTCCTATTACTCAAGAGCAGTCCGGGGTTTCCGACAGTCCCTTCGCAGGTTTAGTACATTGAAAAAATGTGGGCCAAGTTCAGTTCGGCTTTGAGATCGACGACAAGTCGATTCGTGCAAGATGAACCTCAACCCTCCACACAATTGAACCATGCCCAAAGCCAGAACCAGAACCAGAACCAAGACGAGGATCATGCTCGGAACCAGAGCCAGACGGAGGTCATGGCTCGGGTCCTTGAACAGCATCCTAATCTATCCCTTTTCCGTCATGACGACAATCCCGCACCACGACAAAGTCCCCCGCCTTCACCATCGAAACGCGCATTGTTCAAACGATTATCCAAGGATCCGGACTCAGTCCGGGGGCCCACGCCTTCTCTTAAGCTCTTGCCCAAGAAAATCAGAGGCAATTTGCCTTTCGGTAACGGTGTGTAACTATTTATTATCGGTCTTTTGAGCGTTTGTGAATGTTGTAACAGCATCGCAAACATCATTAGCAAGTCCAGTAGTGGAAACACACCAGGCTTCCGCTGATGAACAACCGACGAAACATAAAACACAAGCTTCTCAAGACACCATCCGCTCCTTTGCGAGCATTCTCCGCCGGCCTTCTCTTGACCTCTTGCGTTCGGTTACGCAAGAGAGTTCAAGTTCACGTCCCTCTATAGACTCCTCAGTCGACAACAAATATAGCTCGGTTCGATCGATCCTCCGTGATCCTAAAACACCAGGAACGGGTCAAAACGTCCGATTCTTCTCCCGCGACGCTTATAAAGTTATCAGTCCCGACGAATCCACGGAGGAAAACTTCCTCTCTCCACCGGAACAAATACGGCTTCCTGAACACATATCTTTCGTGGATCGTCTCAACCAGACGGGCTCGGTCAATACGAGCACACCAGTCACAAGGGTGTCCTCTCCCGGATCCAAATCCCGCCCATCGCTAAATGGAGTTTTTGGTCCTTTGGAAACGCCGAGAACCAAGTCCGAAGCCGATGGTCAGAGCCCTACTTCCGAGGGCTCGGGGTCCATGTCGTTGTCTGGTCCCCTGTCTCCTCCCAACTTCAACGCCAATGGCTCTTTGGACCTGCCTAAGCAACTCGAGCTACCGGATTTTCCTCCTGGTTTGGGTTTTGATGTCAACTCGCCGCTGCTTAGTAGCGCGATTGACTTGGACCTGTCACTTTCTACGGAAGGCTCTGCGGGAACCCAGATGACTTCTACCCCTTTCAAGCCTGGTGTCTTGGGCAACAATAAGGGGAAAGAGAAGGAGGGTAGTATCAAGGAGGAGGAATCGAAAGAAGAAAAGGGGAAGGAATCGATCCTCGTTGAACCAGTCACCGCGCCCAAAACAGTTGACGAAACCATTTTCCACGCAAAGGAAAGACCCCCTGTTTTCTCGCCTCTCCATGAACGCAGCCAGTCCTTCAGTTTCGGGCAAACTGTATTCCATTCGATGGGCAAATCCCCTTCTGCAGCCACTTTGTCGCCTGCATATCCATCCAGCGACAATGTTCGTCCTTCGGAAGATGGATCTGCCGTTCCCTCTCGCACCGGGACGCCATCCTCAGCGTCGAAGCCCCGCACAAGGGCGATGAGCGATACTGTTTTCCAATCCATGCTGAAGGACTCGTCTGCGGGATTAAATAAACCTCCAGAGGCGGATATTAATGATGAATCATCTCGGGAACTCATCTTGTATGCCAACCCCGTTGCCGAACCTGATCCTTTCAATGCCAACGCGAATACGTATTACACGCCCCAGACTATGATTCCTACCACTCCACCTCCGGGTCTTCCTCGACATACGCGGAAAACGTCGAAAGAGGAGAGTTTGATTTATTCGTTGCAAGCGCAGCTGGCTCTGCAAACCGAGTTGTGTAGTCAATATGAGGCTGACCTTCGGACGAAAGACGAGATGGTTGAGCTTCTCGGGAAGAAGGTTGCGGATATGGAGAAGCAGGAGAATCAGAAGAAGAACGCGTTGAGGCAGTGGAAGAAGAAGGTGCAGGAGCTGGAGAGGGCTGTGCGGTTGTTGGAAGAGGAGGTGGATAGTTCGAGGCAGGAGAGTATGGAGCGGAGTGTTATGGATGAGGCGAGTGGTGAGGCTCTGCGGATGTTGCATAGACAGATAGCGAGCCTGGAGAGGGAGAAGAAGGAGTGGGAGAAGAGGGAGCAGTCGTTGAAGGAGGAGGTTGAGACCCTTGGGGTGATGGTGAAGGAACGTTCGGAGGATGTTAATCACCTTAAGGAGATGTTATGGAGTCGAGATGAGGAGCTCGATCATGGGCTCCGAGAGGCGAAGGAACAGATTGATATGCTAGGGAATATCAGTCTTGTTGGGGTAGATGAGGAGTTGAGGAGGTTGGCGGAGAAGGAACAAAAGGCTCATGAAGAGAAGCAGGCATATCATGCCGCTCAGATGGGGTGGGAGCAGGAACGGGCGGAGTTGATGATGAAACTTGAGTCGGTGCAGGTGGAGAAGACAAAGGTGGAGGAACAGCTGGATATGCTGAAGCAGCAGATGAAGACGAAGGAGGAAGAGTTTGATGTGATGAAGAATGAGTTGGAGGCACAGTGGGGTCATTCTGAGGTCGCTTCGGAGCGGATACAACAGCTGGAGAAGGCGAAGGGTGATGCGGAGGAGAGTGTTGCCAAACTTCGGCGAGAAAAGGAAGAAGTTGTGCAGGAGCGGGATGAGCTGGCGCAGAGGTATGAGGAGGTTGAGCAAAGAGTGGGCAACCTCGAGTTAGAATGGAACGAGAGTGAGAACAGGAAGATGCAGCTCGAGTCTGAGTTCCAAGAGCTCTGGGAGCACAAGGAGGCGATGGAGAAGGAACGTGAGCAGGTATGTTTCCGTTGCATTTTGAAAGACAATCGTGACTTAGTCTGCGCCTTTTAGCTCGAGGAACAACTCCAACAAGAGCGCGACCACTCAGAGGCCCTCACTCGTGCGCTTCACCAGTGCGAAGACCGCATCGCGCAGCTCGAGCAGGAGCAGCAATTTACCTCCGAGAATGTGACTCGTCTCGAAGAAAACCTCCATCGGCGCGACGAAGAGATTGCGGAATTCTCCCAGAAAGTTCGCGCTCAGGAACTAGAAGCCGAAAACCTCCGAGAGGAACTTGGCAAGCTCAAGCGCGAACACGCCCATGTCCTCAATGAACAGTCCCGCGCATTAAAGGAGGCCACGGGATCCGAAGGTGAGGCAAGGAAGCAGTTGCAAGACCTCGTCCGCCAGAAAGCCGAAGCCGATGTGGAGTTGAAGTCGACTAAGGATCGGTTGGAGTCGCTCAAGAATGAGATGGAAAGGTTGAGGAAGCACGTGCGCGACTTACAGCAGGAGAGTGCGGACAAGGAAGTCAAGATTGTGCAATTCACGAAACAGCATGCGCAAGACAAAGAGGATATTCAGGGTTTGAACATTGCCCTTGATGCGAAGCAGCAGGAACTAGAACTTGTGAGTTTTTGAAAGTCCGTTAAGTTGGCAATGTCTCTAACCTCGTGTCCAGTATAAGCGCAAGTTTGCGATCAAGACTGGCTCTGTCGGCACACCCGCTTCGTCAGCCTCCAAGGTGCAACACCGTCGTGACTCCTCTTCCGTTTTCGACAACACTCCCAGTGCTTCCCGGCCACCTTCCCGCGCCGCCTCTGTCGTATCTGATTCTGGAAGCGCTAAGGCCGAGAACAACAAGATCTCTGCACTGGGAAGGAGTAATCGGATTAACGCTCTAAATGGAACGTCTACAACGGGATCCGCGGTGAAGAAGCGCGCAGAAGGATCAATGGGACCGCCACCCGTGAAGCCTCGCTCGTCACTCTCGAGTACTCCCACCCCGGCAGCCCGACCATCAGCGCTAGCTCGTTCATCGTCTTCCAAGTCACAGAACGGGACTGCTACTCCTGTTCCTCATCGTCGTGTCGCTTCGGGGACACTGGACAAGGCCAAATCCCGACCTTCGGTGATCATGAGCCCAACATCCAGTGTTTCAGAGCTTAGTGAAAAGGAGAACGTGGATAGTGAGACGACGGCCGTTCGACGGAGGAACCCGGTTCCTACTTCCGTATAAGCCTTGGGTATCACTTATTGAAGTGAAAATTATGCGATTCCTTCCGTACGTTTGAGTTGCATTTGGCAACGATTATGGACACCTCTTATCCTTTTTCCGTTACTCTATTTAATCCTCCTCATTTTTTTTTGTCTTGAAGTTATTTTCTTCCAGCTTTCGTTGTAAATGTTTTATTGCTATCGCCTTGCTGTGATTGTATTGACTACGTTCGTATGGTCTGCCATCGACTCCACACGCGTTATATCTATATGTTATTTGTTAGCAACTCTCCTATGTGTTTCAATATACCGAAAAGAATAGAAACATTTGGAAACTAAATGTCAAAGTTTGTGAGTTGTCAGAGCGGAACGTCGAGGTGGTAAATGTATAGCCCGTTTGGAAATCTTGGACCCACTCTGGTTGTGTGATAGAACCTGCGATGAGGTGCCTGAACATGTTGCAGCGCAGCTTAAAAGTTTTCAACACCGAAAGCCGTGCTCAATGGGGATGCCAAGACTGGAAACGGCAAGAGTTTGTTCGGTTGCACCACCACCGCCCAGAAACAAGTGATTTCACGCGTGTTGAATAATACATATTCAAATTCCCATGCGCTTCCTCCTATCCGATGTCGATATCAACAATGCTCTCGGAGGTAACTTTCACCCATAGGCCAATGAATTTTTACCTTTCTTACCGTCTCCCACTCTCATCAGCTCTCATCCCGTCAAAGCCATCCCCATTCTCCAAGCTCAGTCGGAGTTCTGGACAGTTAAATATACCCATTGGGGCCAGCTGCTGAAAAAAAAAGAGATTCTTCGACTCCATCCATTCTTGGAACGAGATTACCACCATGGAAAAGAGCAATAGTCTGCTGGAGGAGAAGAGGCCGCCCTCGACAGTAGAGACGTCGGACGACGATGACAAGGAACTCGTGGCGCTAGGGTATAAGCCTTCGTTCAAGAGGGAGTTTTCAAACTTGGCCACGGTGCGTGTCCCAACATGTGTTGTGATATGAGGTCTCATTTTGGCGTAGATAAGTTTCGCTTTCAGTATCATGGTGAGCGCTCTCGGCGCATAAACGAGTCTTGCACGCTTAGGAGAGAATAGGGTCTCTGCTCCAGTATTGCGACGACATTCAATACGCCTCTAACGCTCGGTGGACCAGCAACGGTAAGCATACCGACTACCTCCTCAATTTCCCCGTAATACTTCATGCCTGCTCTGTAGGTCGTATGGTGCTGGATTCTCGGAGCCTCGATATGCTTCACACTAGGTGCAAGTATCGCGGAAATCGTTAGCGCGTACCCTACCTGCGGTGGCTTGTGAGTTCCCTCCCATTTACTCTCGCTTGATGAATCGGAGTATAATGTGGCGACCCTCTCCAACAGATACACTGCTTCTGCTCGATTAACTCCAAAGAAGCATCGTGCGAGGGTATGGTCTACCCACCTCTCCATTAGGATTTGCATTGCTTATCATGCGGGTAGGTTGGCTGGCTGGTTGGATGGCTCAATCTCCTTGGTGAGCGGATGCCTTGCTCCACGAATAGCTGATGCCAACTTCGGGAGTAAAGGCCAGGTTGCGGGTGTTTCTTCCACAGAATTCGGCCTTTCCAACATGATTTGGGCAGCAGTCAGTATCGGAAGGGTGAGTCGCACCGCTCTATCAGACCCCCTTTTCCTCTGACCCGTTAACAGGGACCTGAATTTGAGCTGACTTCAGTAAGAAAATTTCTATCCAATTTCATCTCAATGTTAAGCTTTTTTTTAGGGCAAAACTGTTGGCCTCTTCGCCGGACTAATGGCGTTTCATGGGATTTTGGTGCGTCACTGATCCTATTTTTATCACCCGTACCTGTCATGAACCACGCGGTGCCTGTTCTCTAGAATTCCCTGGCTACACGCCACCTTGCTAGACTCACTACCGGTTTCGTCTTTGTGAACTTGGGAACGACTTTCCGTAAGCAGCGTGCCTCCGCCCTACCCGAAGATGAAGTTAACATACATACAGTTATTATTATTGTTTTATTGTCAACCACGCCGCGATCGGAGATGCATCCGGCCAGTTATGTCTTCGGTTCAGCGGGTATTGTAAACCAGACTGGTGGATGGAATACTGGGATCGCATTTTTGTTTGGTCTCCTCAGTGTTCAATGGACGGTGGGTGCCTCCATCGCATTTGACCTACGGGGGGAGTGCTAATAGACTTTCCCTAGATGACTGTAAGAAATATACTCTCCTTGTTCTGATTGAGCGGCTAATAGATTGGTGTGTGTGTCAGGATTACGATGCGACTGCCCATATTTCGTACGTCTTTATCCCCAATTTCATTCCCGATGCAAACACCTGTTGTGCCCAGTGAGGAAATTCATCGGGCCGCCTACGCGGCACCTTCAGCCATTCTCATCGCTGGTGAGTATCAACGCTCTCCCTCCGTTATACGAGATTGCTGAACCCATGAACCAAGTCATTGGTACCGGCCTCATCGGATGGCTATTGAACATCGTGATGGTTCTGTGTTCTGGTCCTTTGTAAGTTGTCACCGGATTTAGTTACTTGCACGGATGAACACATGTTCTGACTAACTACCAAGGGAAAACCTTCCTGGCCCTTCAGGATCTGCTTTCCTCCAGGTAAGACATTCATCTTGGCGAGATGTGACACGTCCTGAACATTCCTAGATCATGGTTAACCGAATGGGAAAGACGGGCGCCTTGATCTTGTGGGTGAGTCCTAGGCTGCTTGAGATGGCTGCTTGGATGAAGCTGAGACCTGCATAGGTTCCTGTTTGCTTAACAGCTTTCTTCGTCGTGCAAACGGCGCTCCAGGCTACCTCTCGTACGCTTTACGCCTTCAGCCGCGATCACGGTAATTCCGTCTGTTGCATCTCCGGCATGTGGTTTCTCACCTACCTCAGGTCTCCCCGATGGCGGTTTCTTTGGTAAGAATAGTAGCAAGACAGATACCCCGCTGCGCGCTGTTTGGCTCTCAACGTTCGCTAGCATCCTTCCGGGCTTGTTGGATCTCGCCAGTCCAGTTGCCGCTGGGGCAATCTTCTCCCTGACTGCCATGGCCCTCGATTTGAGTTATATCATTCCCATCTTCCTCCGAAGAATCAACTACAACCATCCAGAAGTCAAATTCAAACCCGGTCCGTTCTACTTGGGTAACGGAATCCTGGGTAACTTCTGTAACTGGTTGTGTATTTTCTGGACATGCTTCATCTGTGTGATCTTCTCACTCCCTACAATACTCCCTGTGACTAAAGATAACATGAACTATGCATCAGTACGTCGTACCTTGGGAAACATTGAACGACTGACGCTGATCGGCCTTTATGACCATGTGGTAAAGGTTATTACTGGTGGCGTTATAATTCTGGCCTTGTAAGTCTGGCGTTTGTTTACATTGCAGATACCAACACCTCGATTCTGACACCATCGATTAACCACACACAGCGTTTGGTACTTTGTTTCGGGTCATAAACACTATCATGGGCCGCAGTCCAATCTCCATGATGGCTCTATGAGCCAGAGCTCAACATCGAAGGGCGCCATATCGAATAACGATCTGGCTTGAACGATCTACCTGGTGTCGTGGACGGTGGACAGTAGACAAGAACATGCCCATAACGAGATATCTTCTTGACGGTCTACTAAGCCGTACGAATGTGTATATCATGGACATGTCCGGTATGGGGACGGTGTTTGCAGGTCTCCGTTTCGCCTAAACTGTGAACGGGTTACGAAATATTTAGCATTCTAAAATGTAGGAGATGATAGCTCCGATTTATCCGATTGTCGCTCGACTGCCGAGTTCCAAAGCATGATGATGTCTTAGGAAATGGAAGCCTCTGGCTCTCTGCATTAGAAGCGGGTCATGGCCATGGCCATGGGTCAATGTGCTACTTACAACGTCATGCCAGTAGCAGCTGACTTGTAGTGAACGGACCGGAACTGCTATCATGACAAGTGCTGGGCTTCCTATATTTCAGTCGGAAGGACCTCATTCAGTTCAGGTTCGGCGCAGGAGTAGTGGGCAGTGATGCAACTACGTCATTGTCACCATGACGCAATGGAAGGCAGAGTGATGGCTTACTATAGGCCCTCCTGGAAGCTTCAAGAACGAAACCAACACTCAAGACTTTTGAGTGCATTCACAGAAAAGAGTTGCCTCTACCAGCGCCTTTTACGATCACTTAAGCGAGATGATTCGGTGTCGATAGTGATAATCGTGATGGCTCCCTCAAGCGACACCGGTTACGAGGAATAGGGTGCTGGCCTCGTTAATGCCGCTCAGAAGAGTCTCGGTGTAGTGCATCTGACTCAGGGGGTGAGCGGTCTATCAGGACGTTTAACCTTACATACAAAATCGATGATCAACTGACGCTTAGATAGTGCTAGGGTATGTAAAGGCACCAAGGCATTGTGACCACGTAACCGAATCATTAGGGCATGAGCGCGATGGAGACCTGGGATGGAAACAAGATGGAGACTGGTAGGTTTGTCGGGTTATTGCCGGCATTATCCGACCTGAGAACATACCGCGCAAGGGGAAACAAAATCATACCAAAGGAAATCAAATGTAAGCGGCTGAGAAAAGTGATCCGTACTGGAAAGATGCCCAGATTGTTTTTTAGGGCTCGCTGAAGCGGACGGTAGCACCGGCTGTAGTGAACGACTTTAGGTCCTGAAATATGATGGATCTTGCTTCAAGACGGGTTGTGGGGCTGAACCTGAGAAACCCTTCTGCGCATCTCATAATTCAGTTGTCTTCCCCTCGGTTACCTCGCTTATCCACCTCCATCTCTGGAGAAGGCATTGATGGTAAAGGGGCTCACCGCTCCGTGTCGGTATCGGGTGATGGTGGAGAAGGGGAAGGTGGGGTGTTTTAGGTATTTTGACGTTGTAAGCGACGTCACCGACATTCTTTTCTTATATGCACATGATGGTTTTTCTATCCCTATCGTCTTTGTTACACAGGGTCCTGCTTCCTAGGCGCCGTCCGAGATGGAGGGATGTTGGGGCCTGAACTAAGCGAGGATCGATCCGGTGATTTTGCGGACGAGGAAGCGATAAACGGGGTATTCCCCGTAGGGAGGTTATAGGGAGAAAATGTTGACTAGAGAGGTTGTCGGGCGGAGCTTCGTTCTTTATATCGATTGCTAATGATACATGGCTGACGGAGGGGGGATTAACAGCGGGTTTCGATTGAAGTGTATAAACATCAAATCCTATGCGACACACGATATAGTATGGCCTTCAGAACATGCTTGGAGAGCACGGAACGCACACAAAAAACTCGACTGGCGGCATCTGGAAGGATATTCTTGGTCACCCTGGGCTGGTCGCCAAAAATCAGGGCTAGCTTTGCATCGGGCGCCTTCCCGATACTCATAAGTGCAGAACGTCAATCAGAGGATCCCCGAAAGCAGAAACTGATGCGGGGCCAAGGAGTAGAGAGTTTAAGTCACTGATGTTTGCCGATAGGGGATGTCGCGTGTGGTTTTCCGAGCCAATTAGCACGGGTTTACGAGGCCTTCTAGCATGCTCGTACAGTGAAAAATTGCAAAAGGATGGGATGGCACGGCTCTTCCGGACAAGTTCACAAAGAATGAGACGTACCCGTTGCAAGTTCCAAACTGTGTCGGAACCCCTCTGCTTACCTATCAAATTTCAGATAGCCTTTCCACAGCCCGGTATCAACCAATATGCATCTACCCGACTGTGCTCTTACCCTTTTTCAACAGCCTAAAATGATCATCGGGTCGTTATTTGGACACACTGGTTTACCAAGGCAGCGGGTAGTCTACTAGTTTATTCTCCCTATTTATACTGTGTATTTGCGAAGCTGCTGGGATGTTGTTCTGGTTCGGGGCTTCTGCTGCGCTGCGTAAGCTACAGCTGAAGAATATTCCAAATTCACACTCCGGACAAAGGTCGTCCTCTGCAGTTCCCTCAGGGACTTTTTGAGGAACGATGGATGGCTGAAAATCTCTATGGAGGACTCGGCCATGGATCCGAACAGGAGCTAGGAAGAAGGCCTACGAATCCTC
This sequence comes from Podaxis mareebaensis, assembly GCA_018524725.1. Lineage (NCBI taxonomy): Eukaryota > Fungi > Basidiomycota > Agaricomycetes > Agaricales > Agaricaceae > Podaxis > Podaxis mareebaensis. The sequence continues at coordinate 38,739 of JAEUWP010000479.1, read as the reverse complement.
AGTGATAACGTGGAATATGATGCATCATCCTTCGGTGTCGATCAGTTGCTTGGCTATCAACCACCGTTTCGTCAACAGGGAGAGGCTCAAGCGGACAGTACGTTACCAATCTTAGGGCCAGGCTAGGGAACCACTAAGTTTCGCTTGGCACTTCTAGCCTGCAAGCGGCACTTCGACTGTCACAATGTCGCCTCATCATATTACTGATGTGAAGAGCGAGTCCGCCTCAGTCCAAAGCCATCTGATATGAATAACTTGTTGCCGTAGCGGGTATGGAAGGCAAAGGTCTCTCTCACTGGGTATGGGGAATATCAACCTTTCCTCAGGGCCTTATAACGCAGATGCCCTCGGATTTTACAGACATTCCCCTCGAGGACAGCTTGGCAAGTATCGTTGACTATGCGAAGATGCAACCCGCTTTTGATTACTCGTGAACATTACTGTATAGTATATCCCTTATCATAGTGTAGGTTCGCCGGCGACGGACGGACGGCCGGTTCCCCCGCGTCTTATGAGCAGGGCTGACGGCTGCAGGTTTGTTGGTCCTCCAGACGATGCATCGCAATCTCCACCAGGATGAATCGGAGCTATTCTCTTCTGACCCGAAATCCAGATGCTTCCCATCTCACCTTGCTCAATCCCACATTCGCCCACATATCTCGATCACAGGCTGCCCTCGTGCGTCACTGCAAGATAAGGGTCCTTTCCGAGACCAACCTGATGAACACCTAACTTCAAGACTTGAAGAGGCGGCCGTGCACGTATCGGTAAGCTTCGATTCTACGTCTTTCATAGACAGACTCTCTCAGTCATTGATACCGTCGAGATATTAGTTGGAGTCCGATGATTCGCTCTTCCCCGTCTTTGGAACGCATTGCATCCCAAGGAGAAACGGTGCACTAAACCGCTGAAATGATCGGTCGAAGAAAGTTATATCTGGCAACCCCGGTGTGATGATCATGCCATAGAGTCAGCTTGACTGTTCACCAATAATGTCTATGACTCGTGTGCGAGCCAACCTCGGGAAGAGATGGGCCTGATTCAAGCGGTTTTCCAGTCATGTAACAGTGGCGTTTCTCTTCATGGGCGTATTCTCGGCTAACTGACAGGTGTTCAGAACCTTTCATTGATCAGAAGGTTCTTCGTGGATATACGAGGCTATAATGCGTTGTTTTGCTATTGTGCCTCGTCGGACAACTCCTAATGCATGCGTGAACAGCAAACCTGTGATGATGGATGGGAAATTTTCCTGGCTTCGAGCGAGTCGGACGTTGGAGTGAGAACTAATTGTATTCTGGATCATTACCATCTGACAATAACGCTCTGATGAAGGTCGGGCGCGATTACCGGCAGCAATGCTAATCGCATTCGCTACCCTGGTGTTGAGGGTGGGCACCTCCTCGAAGATCATCGAATATGGTTAATGCCTCTAGTAAGATTTCACAGAAAGCGCATCAGTGTATGTGGGAGCTGGGTTAGCTTTACATACGGAGATGGACCCCATCGGCAGGAACAGTGTCCCCATTGCCCAGGGTCAGGCCTTCTCCAGCTTTTTTTTCGCTTTCTTGATGCGGGCTATCCGAACTCGAGATCTGAAAAGACATTCGGCCTTCACCGTAAAACATATCCGCCGGGGGTCAATTTACTTCCTTGATAAGTCCTTCTGCAACATGAGAATGCGTGCTGATCCGTTGCCAACGATTACGGTGAGGGATTGACGCGGAAATCGCCTGGTCTGCCGAGTTTTTCCTTTGTCCGCTGACAGATTGCTATCTTCCGCCTCCTTTACGCCGGGTATTTAGACTTCTGAGGGAGTGAATCGCGACTTCGTCGTGGAGATGGACACGGCCTTGATTACGGGAACACGCGCTAAAGATGGGGACAGTAAATGTGATCGGTGGGTTAAAGCGGGCTTTCTGTATCATCATCTTCCCTCAACGCCAGCAATGGTTATGACGGCTCTGATGACAATTGATTATCCATGATGTTAACGTATGCGCCACCATCCACTATTCATTCTGTCGGCGGTACAGCCTGGGGATTATGACTGCCAATAGCGTAGGGACTGTTTTTTCTTGTTCCTGTCGACGAGAAATTGCTCAGTTACGATCCATACACGACCGTACAGTGAATACGCACCTGGATGGACTCACGTCGAAGGCATTTCAAGACAGGACTAAGATGGGGACCCAACTCAAACACTGCAGGTGTGTGGAAGTGTATCAACAGAGGCGTCGATTTCTCATAGCTCGTGATTAGGTTCCCACAGTGGTAAAGATGGTGGGTAGACAAACCATGTGAATTTTCGATGCTATTGAATTGCGAAGCCACCGTTTGAACTTCAATGTTCCACCAGCCTATCGATCCTGTTCTCGTTATCTTTCAACTTATGTCATTGTGCACAATGGCGAAGGTAGCTGCTCAAGGCGGTGTTTTCGGGATTGGAAAGTTGAGTAGGTCAGGTGCAGGGTGGAACCTTCAGGGGGTTAATTATGACCAGTGAATCAATTAAGTACGACTGTAAGGTATGACAGAATGGTCTGGCATTCGTTGTTTGAGGTGGGATAAGCTCGGTATTTTTATCACTTGGCCTTGACAGTTGTGTCAGGATGATATATATATGTTTATATATAGGAGGATATCTAGAGTTTTGGGGTGCGATTGCTGCACATCCTCGTGATGCCCGTACCCGAGTACACCATACCCGGACTGAAATACACAGCGTTGCGTAAAGCGACTAAAGGTCTATTTATGGAATGCCCCGTCCATGCTTATCCTTGACGACGATCCATTGAGCTGTCGCTTCAATGTGGGACAGTCCTTCAACCAGTGAATTGCTCTTGGGGTCCGTCACATTAAGCTAGGCTCAGCCTTTGCTGTGAGCTAGTGAAGCGGCTGTCTCGGCCACATGGAGAAGCGCCCACTGTAGGTCTGAGATCTGCAAAGCTTATTGGAGAAGTGTCATACATCTACTTGACGCGTCTAAACTTGCCTCGGGGTGGGGCTAAATCCCTGAGACCACAACATATGCAAGATTCATTAAATGTAGCTATCACCCATCCTAGCGTCTTCCTCCGCGAGTTCAATGTGGCAATCAACCAGCTGATATCTTTAGGGGGCCGCTTCGATCGTTCAGGACCAAAAACAAGTGACAAGCCACAGGTATTCACGATCCGCAGTGCCCAGGAGGCAGGGTCCAAACTGACAGTGCCCGGTACCGAAGTACGGTAGTGCGCGACCTGAGGGTTCCACAACGAGGAACGGTCCATTTGAATTCGTTGTAACTTCTGGCATAGTGTTTCCCATTCTCATCCTAGTGCTTCGTGTGTGCTATACATTATTTATATAGTGGCTGGAGAAGGTTGCGTGCTAGTTTGAATGGGCGGCATCCGGTAATACTGACGTTGAGGGAACCCGAGCTCAAATGAGCCCCAAAAAGTTATTTATATGCTTGTTTTCACTGAAGTTTCCAGTGTGTCGCACACCGTCGTCTACCGAAGTTCCAGTGACTACCATTTGTCCATGGTATCAATTACTGAGCATTCGTCCAATAGTACCCGAGGGTGTAGGAATACGCCGTTGACCACCAATTTTCCGCTGTTCCCACTGATCAGCGGAACTGTCCCAGCGTTTCTTAGAATTCCAGGGATTTTGTTGCGTAATGAGTGACATGGGATACAAATCATGGGTTATCTTTTACTCACTTTACGCACTTAGCTTCCCCAGCCAGAAGATGCAGTTCAGATCACCCCGAGCTTCCACAATAAATATTTCTCTTGGCATCTCAACTCACAGTGCGCCGGAGGACTAGCGGACACCGAGGAGAAATCGCAGAATTCTTGGATCCTGAGAAAGACTTACCAATCACAGTAGTACATGCTGACCATATTTCCCTGAAAAGCGACCTTGTCAAAGAGTAGTGCCTATCCAGAAGCATCATAGCATTGGACGTTCAACAAGGAAGCACCGTACCCCCCGGGGGAAGGTCATTCCTTGACCCTGGTCACGGGCATGGGCCGATTGGGCATATGTTCAGAACTGTTGCGGAAAAGAATTCTCTTGACCGCTCACAACAATGGCTTTAAAACTCACATACACCATGCCACGAGTTGTGGTCATGCCAGAACCTTCAGGGGTGGTCGTAGTGAACCTCCTCCGACCGATAGTTATCGATTAATCTATTATCCGGCCACGGCGACGAGGAGCACTCCCGCCGAGAATAAGCACCCAGCACATCTCCAGGATATGTTGCTTCGACAGCAGTTCTTGTTTGGTTTTGGTTTTTGGCCACCCTGTGTCTTGATTGTGCGATTGAGGCCATGGCTCGGTTAGTCTTTGATCTCTTCGTTGTGCTAGGCCAAACAAACGGACCGCTTCCGAACGATGCCGATTGGTACAATCACAGTCGTGCCACTATTTTTTACTGATAAGAAATTCCGGTGAGGTATCTGGATAAATGGCGTAACAAGTATAATGTCACCATGGGAATATATCATTAATCATTTTTGGATAAACGGCTAGCTGCAACGGGCTGAATGGACATACGGATGTTCAGGTGAAGATGACTGATGCACGAGGATTGATTTGATTCGGTGATGCATGCCAACCTGGCAACACTTAAATAAGTGACAAGTGACAAATAACACCTCGTTTTTCTCGCTAGAAATGTTCTTGAAATGATCAATGCCCGAAGCGCCGGATGGCCTCTACCTTACGGGCTGCATTGTTTGACGCTCTTCCCCTTGTATGTAATACCTCAGCTGTCATTTAAAGCTTATTGAATGTTCAACAAGTCAACCAAGCAGTCTAAATACACCACAATCAAGGTAGCCACGTTGTGTCGCTCCACCAAGTCGTCGAAAATAAGGTTTTGCGATTCCCATGTCCAGTGTAATAATATACGTCATTCTATCTCGAATTCCCGCCCAATATTGTCCGTTCGAACTTGCGAAGGATGATGATATGACCATTTGTCTGGTTGCCACTAATACTATAAGCGTGTTTTGAACGCCCTGAGCTTCCAGCCCGGCCGGTGTGCCTACATTTAGGCCCATCGGGAGATGCGGTCAAACACGGTGGCACGCTCATCCCGTCTTTAGGGAGGGTGTCATTAGGCGTGACAGCAGCCTCAATGGGGATTCCCCTTCGAAAGGCACCGACTTTGGTTGATCACCACCATCACCATCATTATCAAATTGAGTACGTGCCATTCATAGAAGAAGAACAAGGAAGGTTTTTGGGCGTTGCAGAGCCACAGCGATAATCATCTCGTCAACTACAGTATGGTCGCTTTTTGCCACCGCATTGTTGGGACGCTGTCACCTGTTTAAAATACATATGATATATTGGTGCCTATTACTATCAGCTCCACTCCATCCCTTCCGACGAACCCAAGGGTCGGAGGTCCTTCAAGGTTATAAATGTTGAGGTATTGAAATGGCGGAATCGCGGGAGGACGATTGGAGCCAAGATGTTCAGTGCTTGTACACAGCAGACTCTTTCTGGCACAAGACCGGCCTTCGACTCTCTGGCCGAGTTCTGATGTCGAAGTCGTCCACTTCTGGGGAGCTTAATCCCATGAGTGTGTCTTATTACAAAGACGATCTCCGGACGCCCAACTTAAGCATAAGAATCACGCTTGGCCCTCCGACTTATCTTTAATCCGTATGTTCTATTCTCCAGCATAGTGGAGTTGAGGGATTTATACTTAGAAAGGTACTTTGGCGAAGACGAAGCGTGCGTAGCGCCCAATCGTTCCCATCCCGGTGATCTGCTACGCGGGGCCTCAGGAGGCTCGATGCGGTTGTGGTTACAGTTTAGACTATATGAAGTGAATGGAAGAAGCCCGTTATCGACTATGTATGGATTGGGGGATATTGGCGACGCGATGGATGATGCAAGATAAGCTCACAGCGTGTATGTGTGGACTGAGGTGGCCCCGCACCGGCACAGTGGCCACCATCGCCTCCGATTGATACAGGCATTGCTGTACTGTTAGGGTCTCGGTGGTCACGACCAGGTTCAGTGGCGGGGTCATTCAGCCCATCAGATTCTCGCGCAGGGTTCAGAAGCTTTGCGTAACCAATGGTACGTGCGTCCTGCCCTTTATGTTTCATTGCCTTTGGCCGCCCTGTGCGATGAAAAATGTAAGAATGGATCGTGAGGAAGCGGGGCCTATCCCTTGTCCTCCCGATTCTGAAGCTGTCCGCAGCCTCTTTGCGACGTCATAGTTATTTCCGTCATTCCGGCCGTCTAGGTGGAATGGTATTGTTGTTTATTGGTCATAGAGAATACTTTGTCCAATGCTGTCATCCACTCTTTCTCCCGACCGAAATTGCGCCACAGCATGGCGGCCGAACTGACTCAAGCGCACATTTGGGAGAGATAGGACGCTACTAACCGTGTATATCGACAATCATTGTGCTCGGCGACTGCGACGATCGCCCGATTTGCTGCTGCTATGGTCAGGTGCAGTTGCAACGTTGATGATACACCACAAGGCCAAGTAGATCATATCTTGTTATAGCAACTACCACTTGCCTGGATAATCTATTAAACGCCTCCGCATTAGTTTCCTCGCCCGAGATCGACGTCGCTGAGTTCCAAAAGCCACATACCATTCCGACTCCGCTAGCAGTCATTTGGTCCTAAGTATGAATTTGAGTAATGCAGGTTTGCTGAACTGTTCAGATGACCACCCGTAGGAGGTCAGCCCTAACATATCGGACGATTGACATTTGAAATTTCGCTCCCTGAACGTAGGCCAGTGGCGGAAGGTTGTACTTGGGGAAAAGACGTCATATGCCAGGGGCCAATCACAAGGATACGGAACACACAAGGAAAGAAAGAAGAAGTTGAGAGTGCGCAGGTGGTGCGACTACTGTTTCGTGTTGTAGAAGATGCCAAGAAACACTCCCCGAGTCTCAGCCTCAAGCTTGTATGGGCGGCATAATTTGAGGCTCCATCCACGCAGTAGTCTTGCACCTGTTGGACCTGAGTTACATGAATCATGAATCAGCATGGAACATAAAGCATGTAGGGAGGCCAGCGAAGTTTTCTGGGAAGGAGTCGGTGAGGCGGCCGGAAGAACAGGGAAAACAGGGACCAAGGGACTGACGGCACTCATTGAAGTGGTGCCTCGAATATCTCCTCGTTTGCCGCAGATGAGACAAGGTATTTATAGCCAAATTATGCATTAAGAAAGTGCGTATAGTACCAGATACGAGGCTAGTTTGAAGAAGGGTCACCTTGAAATGAAAACACGAGAGTGAACACGACGTCGAGGAAGATTGCAAACCATCATGACATATCGATCCGTCGGCATCGTACCATTGACCGACGGTAGAGCTTCGCATTCAGGAAAACATCCATGGCATCAGGTTTGAACACAGCTATCGGAGAAAGGCAACGGCCATCAGACGACACAGAAGTTCGAAGAAGAGTCTGTTGGACAGTTCCCAAACGGCGAAACTAAGGGCCGGACATAAAGAAACGGACTGATCATCTTGGTGGTGTCCTTTCCACAGGGTGCGGCGTTGACTCATGGAAATATGGAATGATTGGGGGATTGTTGGGAAGCGGGCGGCGAGCGTTGGCGATGGAGTATGACGCCCACTGCCGTCCGAGACGGAGGTGTTTGGGAATATGTGACAGAGATAAAGATAGACACATCATGGTTGGCCTCCCTAACGTACAGGTAGGTGGTTGAGTGGGTGTTTTGGTCTTCGAAGTGCTTCGTCGTCGGACAAACACAGGTGACAATAATGATATAATCCTTGCATCGACATGGGTGGGTTTGATGAGCGGCCAGAGGAGTGGGTATCGGGACAGAGCGCGAGGAAAAAGGCAGGCCTTGCGTGAGAAGAGAAGCGTAATTTTTTTGACGATGTAGGAAGCCACAGACGTAGATTCATGGGAGAAGGTGATATACACTATATAGTAGACGGACGCATATGTGAGGGGAGGAGGGGAAGCAAGAGCGTCCGGGGATAGTTCTTGGCGTACGTATGGGAAGAAGATGAGAAGAGGAGGGAGAAAGTGAGGAAGATTCTGAGCGATTAGCGAGGTTGGGAGATTACAGAGGACGACCACAAGGGCCACCCATCGGAGGATCAAATGACACGCCCAAACTAGGATCGCTGAAAGAGGCAGGAAGCACAGATCAAGAGCGAGATTTGATAGGGAGATTGTCTCCGAAAGATCAATTGCGTAGATGGCATGTCATTCCAGAAGGCAGTGTGGAAGGCGCCTCGCACAGTGCGGGTGGCGATCCGGCGAGAGCGTCGCAGGTGCAGGAGTGCAGGAGTGCGAGAGCTCTGAGAGGGAAGAGACACGCGGGGATGGTGCTCAGCCGGGGACATGGGTGACAAGATCTGGATGTGCTTCTTGACACAGGGACAATACCGGGAGGGATGGCCGGCGATTGCGGGAGCGGATGCGGAGGACGGACGGAGGTGCCGGACGGAGAGTGCCAGGCCAACCAGAGAGGTGGTTCGGAAGGGTCGACCAAACATGGAGAAACAAGCAGCAAACTGGACAGGTTGTATTTATGTGTTGTTTGCCCTTCGCTCTTGCTTTTAATCCCCTTGTTCGTATGCAACAATGCTCCTCGTCTCCTCATATCCTCAGCCAAACCATGCAGAACGCTCCCAGACCCATTCTCAAACGTTCAACCTCTACCCCTTCTGCTGAGAAACATGTTGTCCACTTTCCTCCCTCTCCTGCCCTCACTCGCACCTTCGTTGCCCACTCCTCCGCCGCCTACGACCGTTCTCCTATCGTCGTAGCACCGAATGTCTGTGCTCTCCCAGAACGCGGAGGCCGTACATATGTCCTTGAGGACCCTCCCTCACCATCGCCTCTGCGTAAGAGGTCCTCGTCCAAGTCGAGTCGCGGTCTACATCCTCGGGCACTCAATGATTCATCATCTACCATTCCATCCATACCTTCTCTCATTCCAGATCTCTCTTCAGAATCTGATGAGTCTGATGGCTTCCCAAGCCCATACCTGGAGAACCAGGAGTTCTTCTTTGGCCCTTCCACATCACACGGCCTCAAGGCTTCAGATGGTGCCCCAAACCTCCTTTCCTTCCTCCCATACGCTCCCTCACATCCTTATTACTCCTCGAGTGAGGAGGACGCGCGTGTGGAGAAGCCTAGACGCCGTAAGGAGCGAAGAAACGATGCCTCTCGCGATCACAATCGAGTGCGAAACAGCACTGCTGACATGGATGAGGAGGAGGCTACCACTCCCCGTCGCAAATCGTCGACATCTTCGTCGACATTCAGCCCGTCGCTCTCATTATGCGATTCATTCTCAAGTTTCGCCCTTCGCGATGACGGCTGCCTTGGAGGTTTCTGAGCGCACCACCATCTTCGGATTTTTATCGGGCTCCCTGGTGTTTCAAAATGGGCTTTGTCTTGTCTGCGCCATCGTCTCCAGTCTTGTTATAGACGATTGATCCCTCTGACACTGTTTTCACCGGACGGTTTCTCATGTCACGGATATTTTCTTCATGATTTCACGGTTACGCCTAGTCTATTGCTGCGTAATACGGAAAAGGCACCTCCCAATCACCAATCACCACCATTGCATATGACTTGCTTGTTCTCTTACCACACGCTTGTATCATCAACAATCACCCTATCTTATTTATTGTTGACCTTGACACCTTTGTCTCTCCCCATCCCCCATACGCAACACCTTCCGCTTCGTTCCGTGGGTTTAGAACCCACATCTTTCTTAACGGGACAATTGCTAGTATTATATATCGAGCCCCTTTCCATGTACCATCAGTCATACCACTTCCAGTCATGCACACATTTTGGCAATAGATGAATTTTCTTGGATCGTAATCAGTTGTACATCTTTGAGCATGTGGAAGACGATCAGGAAACACACCCGTCGAAACCAATCGCAAAAGTAGCAGCGATGTCGATGAGGTTCGTCTCACGACGTCAATTGCCTGGGGATCATCAATCAATATGAAGTAGGCGGACCACCCGGTTGTCCATTGGGTGGGGTCGAGTTCCTCCGCCTGGAACTCTCTGGACTTGGACTTGGAACCGCCTTTATAACGAATTTTCCATCTCCAAGCTCATTAGACGCAGATGATGCTCATGAATGGAAGTTGTATAGATTTAACGAGGCATTCAGTCATCAACTCTTATACCAAGGACAGGGTCTCGCTTAAGTCTGCATAAAGTTATCATTCAGGCCCCAAATGCGCGAAATACGCGCATATGATACGATGAGATGATCTTCAGTCCCTTTTTCCGTGTCAATCTTCAGTTTCCGTAGTCTCCGTGCGGAATGCGAAAGGTACTGGGGTAGTGATATAGAGATATGGACAGTTCCGTGGTGCTCGAACATTTCTGCGGCGTCGGAGCACATGCGGCAGTGATGTGATTGTGACTGTAGTGTGAATAGTGTACGAACTCGTCGGTCGTTCGGATTCGAATTAGACCCTTTGGAGAGATACGCATCTGTCTTGGTCATTGATGCATCATACATGATGTCCCAACCTTTGAGAGCTTCATGAAGATGGCGAATAGGGTGCCCTGAGACCAGAAGCCACTGTGGAAATTGGGACGGCAAATGAACTTCCCGCCACGGTATTGACATATGCCGGATGTATTTTTACTATGACTGTGCTCATGGAAGCGGAAGTCCCGGTCGTTCGGTCACTCAGACGATGGGAAGTGATGTAGACCCCTTATCGTTGGCCGAACAGCTAACGAGTGATTAGTATTACTTCTTGTGGGAATTGAGAGATAGGAGGTGCTGCAGAAGCCTGAGTCGTCTCTTTCGGGTTTGCACCTAGGTTTCTCAGCTCGGCTCGGCGTTGTTACTCTTGTAGACTTCGTTCCGCAGCGCCTGAGCGGGGGGAAGAATAGTAGTACATAACGTAAACTCGACTCAGCGGCTGGGCATAATGCACACATATATACCATGATCCGCTCACTCCGGTGTCAAACAGAACTTTTTCTACCCGTAACCAGTCATAAATACTCTACTCTGATTGAGCTTCTGTGGCAATACCTCCGCCTTGGCTTGGCAGCCGTAAGTATAATTAGATTGAAGCGCAGCTTTACTCTATTAATGCTTATGACACTCTGACTTCTAGCACTTCTAGCTTTGCCAAGTGAGTTTGGAGGGGTCGTAGATAAAACACGAGGCACAGCTAACAAGTGCTTATTTGAAACGAATGCCAAGTAAAGCAGAGAAAATCAGAATGCCACCGGAGGCCGTAGAAGATACTCGAACGCCCCGCACCGAGGAGGAAGTAATGACAGTGGGAGTTTGGAAGCAGCTCGACCGGGCAATTAGCGAAAATGCGAATATGCCCAGCGGAAACACTCTGCCAATCACCCTCATCTGGGGACCTTGGTGTATCAGTCAGCGTCGACATTGGCGAGTCCGAACCGTGTGCAGCAGCTCTGGTAATCATAAAATCTATGATACCCGCTCGGGCTTAGCGTTTGGCGGGCTTCAAGACACGCGCCACTGTGTTTCAGGGTACCTTCGTTGTTTGCAAACTTACCCGTGTACTCGTACTCACACTTTAGCGAAAGCGAGTTTGGCTTGGAGGGGTAAGGACATAGATATCTACCTGTGGTGGTCGGTGGGCGACTGACTGTGATCTCTTGGACTCCGGATCCGCTGTAAATTGCGAATTCACACAATCTCGCATATCGTGTTGTAGCGAAGGCCAGGGTAACATTTTCGACCACAAGAGGAAACTACCCCGAAGGAGTTGAAGATCATTAAACCCGTGCAGTGTTCTGCTAGAGAAAAAGGCGACAGAAGTGGGAAGAGGTGGGCGGGAATCAATTGACTCGGACTCGCTCGAATTTCTCGGTTGTCGATAATATGCGTCCTTAGGCTAAGGGACATTCTACTCGGGTGTACCTTTGCGGGCCTCTCTATCACAATGTTCTGTCTCGTTCGTCTCCGTTCTTGTTCCGGAAAAACGGCTCTTGGATTCTGGAAATTTCTGGCGTTCAAGGTTTTGAGACACCCGTTAGGTTATGCCGATGGCCCGCGGTTTGAGTTGTATGCGGCAACCGTAGCAGCATTGCAGGAAGTCACTGCAACGAGATTAGGATGATCGTCAGGCTGTGTGTATCACTCGGGTGGCCTGCGGTGAACAACGTGTACGACTGTGCATGCCTGGTGGTATGGATTGGTGATCGTTTCGGGATGGCCGCGTGGCTGGTGGTCCTTCCTCATCATGTTCTACACGAGTCTGACTTGTGTTTTTCAGTGGAACATGACATTAATGCGTGCAATTATGGGACTTCGAGGGACTCCACAGAACCCTCTTGTCAACAATTTCGGGCCCCGAGGAGTCGAGTTCATGTTCAAGTGTATATTCCGACGGTGCTCACTGGAAATGCGGATGTTATAGGTTTAGTAAGTAATCAATCCTCCATCCAACAGCCCTTTACCATGCTTTGGCCTGAGGCGCTGGCATGGCAGCATGTTGATCCGGGTTCTGCCAGGTCCTGCGCTCCATTATCCCACCGCAGACTAAACAGGAGTCATACACTTGATGGCGTTGTGTAAGCCTGTTCGGCGGATAGGGACTATCGATTTCGGATGCAATGCCACAAATCAGATCAACTTCACCTTTTTTCTTTCTTTCGGCAGAGGCACCATTGACGGCGAGGACAGTGATGGACGGTGGCATTTCACAAGTCCCCGTTCACGCTTCGAACCTTCCCACAAGCTTTTCGGCCCGTTCTGGACCACCTCTTTCAATCCATCGACATGGGCATTTCTCTATCTATTCTCTGCTAGATCGGCCTCAGGCTACGCTGATAAGATTATTGTACGATGCCGATTTGAGTCCTGGGAAACGGAAGGTCTAAAACCCGCTCTTCTCTCAAGTGACTTCACTGGAAGGAGCCCCAAAAATCGGCCTGTGATTTCTTAAATCACCCCCTCGTGAATTTTGGACAGACTGTCGCTCTGGCGATCGGTCCGAAAAGCTACCAATCTTCTTCTAGTATCAAGCCGAGACGTATCTAACGTGCAAGGGAGAAATTCTCCTTCGAAGGTATGATCGAGCAACGATCTGGGAAACTTCGGACTATAAAGAAGCGTGAGCACAAGGGTCGGTATTGAAAGTCAAAGAACCTGGTCCAGAGGGAAGATCAACGTTAGTCTTGCATGAATTGAATACTTGTGTAACTTGATCTGATAGACCATCAGAGACTCCTTGAAGAGGATTAGGTTCCGAATTCAATACACCGCTTCCGTATTGGTTAACGGTTAACGTTTAGTATTACTCATGTCAGGTGCCTCCCAGTTACAGCTTGGATTGGGTGGCTGCTGGCCAGGTGACCTGCGCGTTTTCGAATGGCATTGCTACTAAAGGGAGTTATCACAGCACTATCTGAGGATGCTTGGCGGTGGTAATAGTCGACGTGGGGGAAAACCTTGGTGCTCGGTTGTTTGAACCTCGTAACACCTACAGATGGAAAGATCGACGATGGAGCTCTTCCGAGCTCATAGGAGGGGTTGGGGTAAAATGCTTGTAGCACTGAGTGCTCTATGACGCAACCTGGGGGAATGAAGCTCGCTACGACAGGATCGGCCAGTCTTTCACAATTGCTTAGCGTCTATGTTTCCAGCAGAAGGCAGTATAAAATTCCTCCGCGATATATTGAAATGTATCACCACCCTCTGGAACCTTCTCAACTCCCGCGTCGATGACAAGAGACCGACAGAATCCCCCGAGGATAGACAGTTCCCTGACCACGATTAACCGCTGCTCATCGGTACCGTTTATCTATCGATGTCGATGAAATGACTGATGGTGATAGAGCAATCCGGTCGGTGGGTATAGATTCACCCAACCAATCATCTGCACGACCATGAAAATCCAAATCCAAATTGCTCCTCGTGCCACTTGACAATGACAATTAAGCAAATCGGGTCGACAGGCTAGAGGGTCCTAAGGTGTGGGAAGAAAATCCTGGCAGGCTTGGAGATGCAAATCAAATACCTGTTACGTCCTTTCCATTTTTCCGCTGTTACCCAGACATTTTTTCAGGCGTTGAATGGCGAGTGGTTCGGGTGGTTGGTTTGCCGGAACCCTCCGGCCGGGATGCCGGGACTGGACGGACGGTCTGGGGACATAATTATGGATGAGTCGATCGCGATGCGGTTTGGAGCTGTGGGATTCTAGAGAACAGAGGTGTAGAGCGGCAGTGGGTGGTGCGACTGGGTGAGTGACGTCCTTCTGTTGACTAGACTTCTGACAGGTCAGAGGCAGGGTGCAGCGATGTCATAAAACGGGGAAGTTTGAAGGAACTATGACATCATCCTGCTCTGTCTGTTGTACGTGCTCAACGATAGACTCGTCTTGTGATTTCATACTCCTCCGGTAAGAGCTCTGCTCGATTCCTCTGACGCATCTGGGGTAAACGGGGATTATGGGAACGAGGTTTGCGTCCTGGTCGGAGGGAATGTATGAGATTGTGTGCGGTGATGCGCGACTGCATCAGCTCGTACGTGCTTTGCTCGCATTGAAGAAACAATTGCCAGAGCGAGCCATTCTATTGCTGCTGTAGCCGGAGCTTGGCGGAGAGGTCCTGGGTGACCGTGGCGTTGAGTACATCGTCGCCAAATGCAGGGGAGCCAGATTCGAGGGAAGTTTTTAGGTGTCTACGGTAGCCTAATTCGTGGGCAACATCATCGGATGGAACGGCTCAGCCAGAGGGCTTCCATACTATCGCCAGAAGTTTACCCTCACGGAAAGGCCCTCAATATTGTTCGAGTCCTCGGACTCCAAGCGTGAAGACGGGTGTATCTCTTGACTGGTAACATGGGTCTGTACACCACGGTCAACTATTGACGCATGAGTGATGTTATTCCAATGACGAAAGGGAGGGAGAAGGCTTTTTCCTGTTCCGTAAATTTGTCAAAGGAGGTAAACGAACCAAGGGAGAATCACTACTTTCGGAAGATTTCTGGAAAACCGATTTTGACATTGAGGGCGATGGACCGACAGGCGCCGGTACACCGTCCGTCTTGCTTCCGTCAACCTCCAGAGTAGCCCTCCGGTTTTCGGTCTCTCCTGCTCCTGGCTCCATCAATAATGAACAATACTGCGCTTGTGGGACGTTCCTGGACTCGGGTTGCGGTACGAATGCAGCGTGGGCTTTCCGCTGGAGGCTGATTGCAATGTGGGCGGTTGATTGTGTCGATTTTCCATACTTATGGCGTTCGTTTGTCGAAGCCACTTGGCTCCCTCGATATCTTCGAATTTCAAATTTAGAGTGTTTTGCCAGGTTTTGCTGGTTTGCCTGGTTTGCCTCATGGGGCGGAGTTATGCGTAACTCATGATCCTATCTTTTGAGTACATCACATAAACTTCATTTGACAATCAACAAGGACACGACTAATGAAATAGATAGGGTCTCCATTGAACGGGTCGTTTATGAGGTACAGGATACGAAACAAATGCCTCAATTATTGAGGAAGAAGATCTTGGATATAGTGGCCAAGGGAAGGGTCTGAGGGAAGTGAAGGGAGCCTACACAGCTTGAACCTATGCAATCCAAGGCGAGTATCTGGCAAGGTCATCATGATGAACCTGTGGTAACTGAGTAAGACGCAGCCGGCAATAACCACGCATGCATACACAGGTTTCGGTACTACTACAGCTTTGTTGCCAGATCGCTTCCGCAATGCCATTCTTCTGTAACGTCAGCTTCGGCTTCGCTCGTCGCTTCCACGTATGATTCGTGCCAAACCTGAGGTCTGAGGCACTTGAATATTAACGACCAGGCTTACCTAAACGATATCAGTGTATATGGCTACGACAAACATTCTATTGGTTTCCAGCAGTGCCTTGGAGCCAGCTCTTCGTAATGGTGTTCCACTCTAACGTGAAGTGGGAGTGTACATTCGGTATCTGAAAGCTTGGTTGAAACTGCTGAATCCTTACGTTCCGGCGTCAGCGCCCAGCGGTCGCCGAGCCGGAGCCGTGACCAAACGCTTCCGAGCCTTTTGGTTTTCCTTCTTGATCGTAGTAAATGACGCTTGTTGTTCCGTTGACTATGTAATTGAGTATATTTGATCGGATCCGTTGGGACTTCATTGCGGTCGCCAGGAAGGTTCAGGGGCCGCTCGAGAGCGGGGAAAGTCCGTGTTTAAAAGGAGTGGTTAGTGTCCGCTTGAGCGTTTGTTGCTGGAGTCCGCAATCATGAATGGAGCAGAACGCCGAGGGGTCAATATCGCGAACATCATCGGGTTGGTTAACATCCAAGGTGAGCCGTCAATATAGGGTTCGAAGTGTTGTATAAGAGTTTTATATAGAAGTCTGTTCAGAAGACAGAAACGGCAACATCTGAGCAGCCGGCAAAATTCGCATCGCACAAGTTTATTTTATAGCTGCCAGATAAATACCGGAAGGCCAGAGGAATTAACCATGAGGTGCTTAGTATCACGTGTAGAGGAAGGAGGCCGGCGCGCCTCCCGGGCCATTTGACTTTTCAGGACCTCCTGACTTTGGCTTGGACGTCAATGACTCCTCTCCGCATAACGATCGACAGAAGACGTAGCAGCGGACCATGCGAATATGAAAGTATGAGGGATCGATGGGTAGCAAATCCTTGGAAATGTTTGCAAGTCCAAGTAATAGGTTAGGATCGATAGCAGATAAGCGTTGGTATTCAACTTCTCGCATGGAGCCGATTATGTGCTGTGAGAGATGGAAAGAACTTGGACTGAGGGCCGGACAAGGAATGCCCAATCACGTGCGTGTTATCACGCAAAGATATACGTCGACCCGCCGCGTCCGCTTACCGTTGTCACCTACATTCTTCCTTCCTCTCCCATCTACTCGCATCCACACACAATGGTCAAGGCTGTCGTTCTTGGTGCTGCCGGTACGTCGTTTTCAGATGCGCCGATCCGTTTGCATAGCCTCATGGCGGTGTAGGTGGTATTGGTCAACCCCTGTCCCTTCTCTTGAAGGCTAACCCCCTGGTCGACGAGGTATATCACGTCTGCAACCACACTGTGCTGTGAATATATGCTAAGAGACTGTGCTTATAGCTCGGTCTTTATGATATCGTCGCCACGCCTGGTGTTGCTGCCGACCTCTCGCACATCTCAACCCCAGCCAAAGTCGAAGGATATTTGCCTGATAATGACGGTCTTGCCAAAACATTGAAGGGAGCAGACGTCGTTGTCATTCCTGCTGGCTTACCCCGCAAGCCTGGCGTGCGTATTTTGTTATTGATTTCCTCCAAGCGTTGAGCTGACCTACTGGCGCCTACAACCAGATGACAAGGTAATGGCTTCATGATATCGTTGAAGATGTATAAGCGCTCAAGATATGGCGGTGACAACCACAGAGACGATTTGTTCCAGGTACTCGCAATTCCCTCTCGTCCGATTGTTGTTGACACACTGATATCACTCAGAAAAATGCTTCTATTGTCAGGGATCTCGCCACCGGCGTCGCGACCGTATGCCCCAAAGCCTTCGTTCTCGTTATCTCTAACCCCGTTAACTCCACTGTACCCATCGTCGCTGAGACCCTCAAGAAGCATGGCGTCTTCGACCCCAAACGGTAGGTTGATCTTCCCCAGACCTCCATTTCATTTCCGCGGTTTTTGACACAGTTTTTGGGAAGGGTCTTTGGTGTCACTACTCTTGATGTCGTCCGTGCATCGACCTTCGTCGCGGAGAAGCACGGTAATCTCGGCTTGGCCAAGGATGTCGTTGTCCCTGTCGTCGGTGGTCACAGCGGCGTTACCGTGAGTATTGGTTTGTGAACTTTCGGCGGGCGTTGGGCTGAAGATTTCTTTCCCCTTAGATCGTTCCCCTCCTTTCTCAATCTTCTCACCCCTTGCCCTCGAGTCTTTCGACCGGGGACTATGAGGCTCTCGTGAAGCGCATCCAGTTCGGTGGTGATGAGGTCGTGCAGGCCAAGCAGGGTGCTGGTTCCGCTACTTTGTCAATGGCCTATGCCGGCGCAGAGTTCGCAAGCAAGGTCCTGAGAGCTCTCAAGGGTGAGAAGGGTCTCGTTGCCCCTACCTACGTCAGCCTTGCCGCTGATCCTCAGGGCGCGGCCCTCCTTACCAAGGAGCTCGGCGAGGAGGTGGCATACTTCTCTTCCAACGTTGAGCTTGGGGTATGTTCATCTTGGAGCTTGGTGTGATGTCTCGTTCTAATACACGCTTGTGTGAATAGCCGGAGGGTGTCGTTAAGATCAACCCTCTGGGTCAGATCACTGAGACCGAGAAAAAGCTCGTCAAGGCCGCTATCCCGGAACTGATCAAGAATATTGCCGCTGTAAGTCATCGGCTTTCCAAACGGGTATTCCGAGATGATAACGTGTTTTCCACAGGGCGTCAGTTTCGTGACTGAGGCAAGGCTTTAATTAAATTAATTTTATTCGTTCATATTGTTGACCTGTCGCTAGAAATGAAATAAGTGGTTCGGATGTTGTATAGTATATAGTACTTGTAGATGCTGGCCTTGCTATGTGTAACGGAAACGGATGTTTCTCGAGTATACAGATGGCGTGATTGCTCGTGTATTCGTCGGGGAGGCGGGAGGATGTAACCAGGCTGAAACGCAACGCAGGGTTGATGTCGTAGGTGTCTCGTTTAAGCATACTCCATTCAACCCCATTCCTCTTGTTCGGTCCTAATGATGATCATGCTGCCTGTATCCAGCGCTGTCCTTGATGAACATCTCATTCAGAGAAGCAGTTCAGGCGACATGGATGATTCCTCAAACTGTTCGGAAGTAGCCACTCCGCAGGACGAAAGCGTCCCGCTGTTGGGTGCAGTGGTAGACCTGGAACATGCAACGAAAGCCATGAGGAGCATGGTGGAGAGACGATCTTCGGTAAGCAATGGGAAGGAGTATCAGCTGTTGTATAGGGAGTTGCCTACATTGGATGGTTTGGACACTGGGGAGAGTCCGGTCAGTGTGGTTCCGTCCTTTTCAAGAGTAGGGGGCTAAGTGTCATGCATTGGGCTGCAGTCCACGATGTTGATAGCTTCTGCATCAGATTCCAGTGTATCGGAGTCATCCGAGTTTGAGATCCTGGAGGATACGTGTGCGAAGGTCAAGGTGGGGTTGATTGTCTTCTCCCGGGACAATTACTGAGGGGTTACGTAGGGCATGTATAATATGCCTAATAGGCATATATTTATCGAAGCCCGGGGACATGAGGATGAGGTCAGTACATTATTTCGCGTATGTCCTGAAGGTGACTTATGACGTGTCTAGAGTGTTGCTGACGGACTGAAGATTGGAAGTTTGACCGAGCGTTCCACTGGGCTGGGTCCAATCTCCAGCGGAATGCGGGCAATGGGTAAACTCGGTAAAAGCGCACTTCGTGTGCTGTACCTTGTTCCCTGGAGCATGGCCGTGTGGGCTGGCATCATCCTCTGCCCCAAGAAACTAGACACTATTACCTTCCATGCTGGATACCTCGAACCTCTTGCAGGTGTCTGCGGATTTGAGCACTGGATGGAGAGACGGTTTGAGTATCTTTTTATGTTTTCCGGGTTTCTCGGGATGGGTAGGGTGGGAGTGTACGCGTGGCAGGATTCTGGCGAGATGATAGGCGACGTGTTTATCCTGGAGTGACGGTAATTTGGCGGGTAGATAGGCACTGTACGAGACGGAGTTAGATAGGGCGGAGGGCTTTGAAACTGAGGAGGAGGCTAGACGTTGGAGAGATTGTTGATGTGTTTTTGGATTGTGCGAAGTTGGGAGGGCCTCCAGTCGATACGAGTATCCCACTGCTAGACGTCTGCATGTGGTCTGCATGGTATTTTCAATATTCCAAGTTCTTGTTCCCCATATACTGCGGTAGCTATTCCCATAAGTCGTGCGCGGTGGTCGGGGAGTGGTCAGGTGGATGCGAATGGGTCCTAATCGAAGGATTGAAGTGGCACTGCAACTTTGTGGGTTCTATTTTTGGGTGCCCAGTCGAATATTAAATTGGGATCACCTTGTTTTCAATAAATTCTCACATGCTTGTCACTTCTGCAAGACGAGTATGAACCTTTGTAGTGACAAGAGTCCTTTTGACCTCGAAGACTCGTGTGTCAGAGCCTCGTGTGCAGCCTTTCTTCCAGCCGCATTTATCTTTGCCCTTTGTGTCCTGTTATGCTGTCTCCCTATGTCTAGATGCACAGGTGAGGCATACCACCTAGCATCATACTAGGTCGATATCTACTCCTTAGTCATCCTACAAGGGCAAAACCTTGAATAGATTTGACAAACTAATTATCAGAGGGTGTAATGTGGGCAAGAGCATGGGTGGAAGATTAACCACAGAAAGTGCAACACACAATAAGTTGTGAATTACTCTGTCCTATTACTACAGTCGGAGGGGTATTTATCTACCTTCAGAATTACCTAAAGGAGACTGAGACTGTAGTGGTACCAACTATGTACTAGGCAAGTATGGGTGAATATGAACATGAGGCAAGGATAAAAATATGGTCTTCTGGAAGTGGCAAGAAATAGGACAATGAAAAACATACAAATATTGTTTGAAATAGAAGAAACTTGTAAAATGGTTCAACTGTAACATTATCCCTCTCCTTCTGGAAGACATCCCAGTCTTCTATTCTTGCTGCTCACCTCCCATCAGATAAACCCTGTGGGCTTGAAGATGCTGTCAGTTGGGGTCAAACCAGTATTCCATAGTCAGATTATCATCACTATCTGGGTTTCAGGGAATTGGGTCAAGGAGGACAAGGGATGGATCTTCAATGCATGGGTTTTGACAACCTTTCTGCCCAAGTAGGAGCCTGTTTTCTATAAACTGTGCATCCCATTTTACCAATTGGATTGTAGCACCATGGGTAGCAGGAAGAGTGGGTGATGGTGGAGTAGGGGTGGTTGGGTGTCTCAGGCATTGCCAGCTATAATGTCCTCAGTGTTGACAAAATCAACATGAATATTTTGGGCACTGATAACCAAGATGCCCTACTGCTTTGCACTTCCAGCACCCATTCTCATAAGCTCAGAGGAATGATTCAGAGAGGAGAAGGGCATCAGTAGGTGTGAGTCATCTCTTGAGGAAAAGATGCTCCCAGTTCAGTATATGTCAAAGGGGATTGGCTGTGTTTCTCTTCTTTAGCTCTTGGACAGCATGATGAAGTGTCAGGAGATATGTGATGTTGGGTCTGGCAGGGACAGTGAGTTTTCATTGCATACAGAGGGGGGCTAGGACATAGGGATTGGACTGGTATGCAAAGTTGTATGGTTCTCCCTGCAGTTTGAGTCATTGGAAGGGGCCATACATCACATATGGTAGGTGTTATGAATATTGCAGACTCTGAGACCACTGAGGAGACCAAAGAGACTGAGGGACAGTCTTATGAAGACTGGGATTTGATGAAGCATATGATGATCAGCCTCTGGCAGGAAACCACTGAACTCCAACAGACACTTGACTGGGAAATGTGCGAGAAGGTAGACAAAGCATGCTGGTATCATGGAGTATATTTCCCTTGCAATGACAACTTGTGATTGAATGCTGAACTTACCACTTCTATTCTTAGACAATTTCTATTCTTAGGACTAGGTATAGTTTTCACCTCTTCTGTTGTACTTGTGTTGCATCAATTATGTTCACTCCTGCAGACTTTATCCTATGCCATATGTGCTCCTCTTTCATATGTCCTATGCTTTCCTTTCTTATGCTTCCCCTTTTCTTATATTTGTCTTCTATGTTACAATTGATTTACTTCCTTAAGTAGTCATTGGACTTGTATATATACATTGCCTGGACTTGTAGATTAGCCAAGTCTAATCTTAACATGTGTTACCTCCTCTTGGAACTTGAATAAGTCCTTGAGCAACAGAAGCACATTGAGCTTACATCCCTTTGCCCTTGAAGACAGCTTTTCCTCTCAGGCTTCTCATCATTGTCTTGTCCTATGGAGTGTGTGATCTATACAAGTTCACTGCCTAGAGACAATGTGAACAGCCACCTGAGGTTAAACAGAGCAGCTCCTACTGACCTGCATAGGACTAGGACCTCTGCTTGTCTCTCTTACAAGGATAGGCTCTGACTTAGGCATTGCTCAGCCAAAGAAGAAACCTTGTAACATCATAGTTGATCTAGGTCTGTGAGTCTGTGGTGGCAGCTAAGTATACTAGTAAACAAGATAATTCTTAGTGTTACTTATGTGAGAAAGGATCCTTGTGAGGATATTATTGATGGATATTCTTCAGTAGTATAGTCCTGACTTCAATAAGAGTATTGAGTCAGGTCAGTGGCATATGAAGGCTTCCAATTGGTACAGTTTTCCCAATCTAGGTGCCTAGACTAACTACTGGATGGATCCTTGTGAGGTGCTGAGGTCACTTCTAGTATAGGTTCATAGTCTGTCATTCTAGCTGTAAAACTTGACTGTGTTATAATCTAGTTACTGCTTCCATGGCTGAAAACAGTTTCAGCTATAACATCAGGTGACACCTGATGTTTTGAGGAATTAATCAGCATAACACTTACACACTCTACTTACCATTGGCAGTACATGCTGAACCCTTGACATATGTGCTCTGCAATGACAGAGCATTATTAATTTTTGGACACTTCCTTAGCTTCATGCTAAGATTAGAATGATCTATTTCTACTTTATTACTTCAACATATAAGTAGGCATATGGCTTGTAGTAGTATTACTCATATCCTCATGTTTTAGTGTAGGATTACACATTGTAGAAACATTCTACTGCTTCTTATGGCTCCTACAACTTGTGGTAGAGTCATGTCTTTCTTTTTATGGTTGACCTTATGATTATTACATGCTTTTCACTTGTGTTATATACTTGTATGCCTTATGTTTCTTACTCATGCATGTATTATACCCTTTACCCTATCTCTAGTGTAGCTATAGTATTTAAACTCTTGTATTGTAGCATAGTTCTGCACTGGTGTTTGTACTTCCTTGTCTATTACCAACTCAACTACAAAGCTCAAAATTCCCATCTATCATCAACTCAGTTACTATTTCTCTCACCCTGACTATTGTCCTTTTCTGACTGTTCAGGACATCTTCCCTATTTCTGTATCCTCAGATTGTGAGTAACTGGTTTACTCTCCACTGACACTATGCTTTGGTAGCGGCAATTGTTGAAGAATGAATCAGCATTACACTTATGCATATACTTGCCATCAGCAATACATGCTGAATCCTTGACAAATATGCTCTGCATTGACTGAGCATATATATTTTTGGAACCCTCCATAGCTTCTTGCTATGTTTAGATTGATCCATTTCTATTAATACTTTTATGCACTTGCATAGACATATGGCCTGTGTTAGTATTACTCATATCCTCATGGATTATGACTTGTAGAAACATTTCATTACTTATGACTCCTGTAGCATACAGTAGAGTCATGTTCTTTCTTATTTTATCTTTTACATGCACATCACTCATGCTATACATGTGTATGCCTTATGTTTTTCTTACTCATGCATGTATTTTACCCTTGACCCAGTGTCATAGCTCTACAGTATTTAAACCTTCATGTAGTAGTGTACTTTCTTCACTGGAGTTTCATATTCCTTGTCTACTCGACTATCAACCTCTCTTAAGCTCAATATTCCTCGCTACTTCCAATTCAGTCTTATCTTTCCTGGTACCCCTCAAGACTCACCTTTTCCCCATTTTGATAACTACCTCCCAGTTCAACCAGCCTCGGATTGTGAGTAACTGGTTTACTCTCCACTGATGCTATGCTTGTGTAGCAGCAACCATTCTCCCCTCATCAGGTTATGGGCCCTGAGACTCTCCTTCTGAGGATTCTCTCCTATTAATTTAGGATTGAGATAAAGACGTCTTGGGATAAGCCTATTTTCTACCTTTATTGCTATCTGTATACAATGTTATACTAATACCCCTATTTCTCAGATTTCGATTACTTATCAGCCAACTTCTTTGATACATCAAATATGGCTTCGACTATTGCTACTTCTTCCCTTCCTAAGCTTGAGGGCCCTTCTAACTATAAGTTTTGGGCTCATCGCCTTCAAGGAGCTCTTTCCTTGATTAGTGTTACTGGTTCTATAGAAACAGGCTGGTCCCTGACCAAAGGAATGGCAACAGCACCTGCTCAGAATGATGCAGCTGAAACGGCATGGCAGAATCAGATGAAGGTGCAAGCCTTATTGATCATTGAAAACATGTTGCCTGATTCCATGCTGCTTCATGGCAGAACAGCTCCAAACACCTTATGGACCTATCTTCTTTTTTTTTTTTTTTTTTTTTTTTTAAATCAACATTTATTGCACTAGACTAGCTAATACAAACAGGTGCACAATAGCAGTCCCAATACTGAAACTAGAAGAAAAAGAAAAGGAAGCACAGAGAAAAGAGTAGGAGTAAGAGTATGAGCTAGAGAGCTATAGTAGATATGTGAGGTGAGAAGAGAGAGAATACTAACTTAACCCATTGCTGAAGAGAAGATTGAGATAAGGAATGGAAGGGAAGCATGGGAGCTAGCTATGATACAGAGGGAAAGACTGTCAGTGTACATTGGGAACTCCATGTCTCGCAAGTCACTCTCTACAGTTGAGGCAGTGGGTGGTGAACTCCTCTTGGGTGATGGGTCCTTGAATCTGGTCAGTGAAAGAAAATGCTGTGGGGTTTTTGTCTAGAAACTGGATGACCCAGAAGAAGCCATCATGGGCTTCTACTGGGTAGTGGAAACAAGGGCAGTCATCAAGAATGTGATCATGGGTTTCAAGTGGCTTGCCACATGGGCAGGAGATAATATGGCACCCAGGGAAAAAGTGCTGTTGGAAAGTGCCAATGGGTGCATGATTGGTGACACAACACATGAAGCGCATGCATAGGTTAGTGCTTTTTCTGAGGGGTGAATTGAGCCAAGTTCCACCTTTGGTGTACTTGGGTAGGAGGGGTTGCTCAGTAGGGTTGAGTAAGGGGAGCCATGATTGACTGCAATAAGTCAGATCATTCATGTGTTGTTGCCAGAGGGATAGGCATTTCTGCATATAGTGATTGCAAACAAAACTGAGGGAGGTGCATATGGGTTGATGACACAGGTTGGGAAGGTGAAGAGATTTGGCAAGAGTGTATGCCTTGTGGTGGATAGACCAGTTAGTGGACAATGGGATGGACCAGAAATGGACATGATTAAGGGGAGAGGAGGAGAGCCATGAATGGAGGAGAGGGGCAACTGTGATGGAGTCTGGATGCATGCTGTGGGGCCTATAGGAAAATAGGAGTTTAGTGGAAGAAATTGAGTCTGTAAAAACTATGATAGATGAGATATTGAGAGATTGAGAAAAGGAAATAGAAGAAAAGAGACCAAGATGTAAGGCATACAATTCAGAGTCAGATGTAGTTACTTCTCCACAAGGGTGAACTGTGGAAGAGAGGATGTCAGATTCAGAAGAATTAAAAACTAGAAAGGCAGAAGTGGCAGATAGGGAGGGGTTGGAAGGAACAGAACCATCTGTAGCTACTAAAAGAGAAGCAGGGGATGAAAAGGAAAGATCTCAGGTGCAAGAGGCATTGGCAATATGAAGTGCCATGGCACCTTCTTTAGAAGGGTCTGGACACTCGAAGAATTTGATGTGGTCACTAAACAAGTCTAGCAGATGCTGGCCAGGTTTGGCACTAGGGTGAAGATGCTGGAATCAGTCCATGACCAATTGAGCATCAGAGACAAAATCTAGCACTGTTGAGTGCTGTTTGGTTTGGTGCATGTCTAGAGGATCGACATCATGGGTGAGGAGTTTGAGGGGATGGAAAGGGGGGAGGATGTGATAGTGGAGAGAGCATCATTTGGTAAGCTTGAATAAATGGAGTTGAATGGGAATGAGGCCAGTGATGGCTTCAACCCCACCAGAGGGAGTAGTGTGGAATGTGCCAGTAATCCAGAGGGCAGCTTGGCATTGCATGCTTTGGAGGGATTTGATGAGTCCTTGATAACAGGCATTGCAGTTGAACCACAGTCAGAAGCTGTAGATGGTGATGGGAACGATGCAGGATCAATAGAGAAGTCTCTTGTGTAGTAGGGAGAGACTGCAGATTGAATTGCCTAGCATGTGCATGCATCAGACAGTGGAAAGCACCTTGGTTGAGTAAAATCGGATGTGTTCTTTGAATGTGAGGCCTCTGTCAAACCAGAAGCCAAGGTAGCAAAGGAAGGGTTTAGGGTGGATGGTAAGGGAGTTGTCAATGATGACAGGGGGATTGGGGTCATGAGATGGGTGATTGGAGAAATGGAAAGCCTTAGTTTTGTCTCTTTTGAGGACAAAGCCTAGGCATTGGAGGTAATCTTCGCAGTTCTTGTAGACCTGTGAGAGAAGGTGGCAGTTAGTAGAGAAAGAGTCTGATTGAACAATAATAAGTCCATCATCAACAAAAGAAACTATTTTACAATGAGGGTCATTGGAAAATTTGAATATAAAGGGGGAAAGTGAGAGGGTGGTGAGAATGGGAGAAAGAGCGGAACCTTGGCCAACACCAACAGAAGCCGGGAATTTTGGGGAAAGACTGTTGTTCCAGGAATAAGTAGTGAAATGATTCTTTAAATAATCAGAAAAGAAAGACACGAGTCAGGAATTGAAGCCTTGACATTGGAGAGTGGAAATGAGAATGGAATGGTTAGTGGAGGGGAAAAATTGTGCTATGTTGAACATGATGACACTTGTCTTGAGTTTTCATTTCCAACCTGTATGAACAAGGTGAGTAACGTAGATACCAGTGTCTTCAGTAGAGTGCTGGATAATTCCCCTGAATTGGAGAGGATGAACGAGGTTAAATTGGGATGCTTCAAATTGCATCCTTGCAGAGATCATCTTTTCAATAAGCTTACCTAGCATGTTGAGTAGGACTATAGGCCAGAACATCTTTGGAGTGGAGTAGTGGGGTTTATTGGGTTTAGGAATGATGATGGATGTGGAATTCTTGAAGTGTTCCAGCCATGTGGAGAACTTGACACATTTAGAAGCAAATGAGAGGAAGTTGGAACAGAAGATGTCATTGGACATCAGGTGTTTGATGTGTGCCCAAGATAAATGGTCAGGGCCAGGGGCAGAGGAGTTGGCACATGGGTTGAGAGTGTCGAAGAGTTCAGTGTTAGAGAAGGGAAGCCATGGGCATTTAGGATGGGCATTAAAGGATTCTATGGCACTTAAATCCACAGATTGGTTGGAAGCAGAGTTGTAGGAAGAGTCTAGTGTATGCCAGAGGTCATCCAGTTTGTCACAACTTTTCCCATTGTAGGTAATAGATTGGGAAGGGGGGAGATTACATTTGCCAATCCAGGACATGAGATCCCAGGGGCGACAGTCTTCTTCTGCTATGTCCTTGATTTTCTTGTCAAAGAATTCACACTTGGCTTGATGTGTGGTGCATCGGAATTGGGCCCAGTTGGATTTGGACTTATGGGATTGGAAGGCTCTTAATGCCAAAGAGCACTTCATGTTCCACCAGGGTTTGGAGTGGGTGCAGATCTTGACAAGTTTGGTGTTTCTTTGCCACTCTTGGTCAATGATTTGGGACATAGCATCAGTGTATGTTCGAACATCATCAGCTGAGGAAAATGTGGGCAGTATGGCTTGGAGGCAGACCCTGATAGAGTATAGGAACATGGCTTCTTCTTCAGAGTCTCTTGGGATGGTGAGCTTCTCAACAAAGGGTTGGAAAGGGGAAGGGGTGGGGAGGGATGTGAGAGGAGGGCAGTGATCAGATGTAAATTGCCAGTTGTCACGGATTTGATGGACTGGGCTTTGAGAAGGTTCATCTATCATGAAAATGAGGTCTATGATGGACAGGTGTTTATTGGTGTCATAGGGGATGTGCATATACTTATCCTCAGACAGTGTAGAGAGAGAGAGGCCTAGACCATTCATAATATTGGTTAGCAAATCACCTCAGGCATTATGATGAGTGATATGGGGGTCCCATTCTGGTGAATGAGAGTTGAAGTCTCCCCCAGTGCAAATCAGGTTCTTGGGGAGGAGGTGAATGTTTGCTTCAAGAAAGGAAATAGAGGAATCGTCAGATGGGTCAAAATAACAATTTAAGAAATATATCTTCTTTGGGAAGGAGAAAGAAATGAGTTGGAAGTCCCATGAAGAAATGATGTTCAGATGAGATGTGGGCATAAGTACATCACAAGAACATCGAATGAAGGTCGCTGTCTGGGGACGTTCTTCATCCAATAAGAAAAGGTGCCAGTTGGGGTTGTATGGCATGCCTTTGTATGGTTCTCCTTCAGAGTGTTCAGTGGAGGGGATGTTGCAAATGACACTGAAAGGGGGTTCTTGAATGCATAAGACAAGAATGTCTTTAAAAAGAGGTTTGCTTAAAAGGAGTTCAACAAGGGAAGGGGAGTGATGAATGTTAAAGAATAAAATGGGGATGGAAGAAAGAGAGGAAGGAGCAGATGCATTAAGGGGTCTTTTAGACATTAAATGCACCGGAGTTGAAGTCATGACAGTTTTTCTCCGCCTTGAGCTTGTGAAGCTTGGTTTGGATCCATTCCTGATCATATTGGTGACAGAAGAATAGGCATTTATCTGAGTTCACATGATGGTCTTTGGAATCACATGAGAGGCACTGGAAGGAGGTCATGTGAGGACACTCCATGATGTTGGCAGGGGTGGGGGGACAAGGGTTTGGTCCAGGCTTGCTGTGACAACAGAATCTATCATGGCAATAGTTTTCAGTGTAGTGGGGGTCTCTGCAAATGGAGCATCTGGGGTTGTGTATTTTGCACAGGTGAGTAGGGTGGCCCCACCTCCAACACCTGTTGCAAAGAGGAGAAGCAGTGCACATGGAAGCACCTCAGAAGGTGCAGACTCAACTCTCAAAAAGAAGAGTGTGATTGATGAGAAGTTTCACCCTTGTGGTGGACTGGGAGTCCCAAAGGTCGAAGAAGAGGATGGCGGAATCAGAATAGGGGGAGACCCAATGGAAATGAGGTTTACCAATGAGGTGTTGGATCATCTCATGGTAGGGAGAGGATTCAATGACCTCTTTGAAGTCATTGGAAGTGTGGGGAGTGCCATCAGGACAGAAATATGGAAGGCTCATCAATTTGACAAATGACTTAGACATGGGAAGGGAGGGTGTAATGGCGTTCCTAAGTTCTGGAGTGGTGAATGCAGACCAGTTAGAGTCTGTGATGCCTTTCTTGATGATGAGGAGTTCCTCCTCAGTCGTGACTTGGTTGGTGGTGAGCCATAGAGTCCTCTCATTAGATTTAGTGGACTCAACTTTAAGAAGAAAGCCCTTTTGGTAAAGGGCGTTGTTACAGTTTCTCACCACTAAGTCAAGGGAGGTGATGAGGATGGGTTTGAACAAGTCATTATAGGGAACAATGATGTTCTTGCAGGAGGGGCCTTGAGTCACCTTTGGAGAGTTGGAGGGACAGGGTGGAGATTTAGAGGAAGGGGTTGGGGACTTGACATCTCCAGATGATCAGAGGAAGTTGACAATGTCAACCAGTGACATCTGGGGGAACTGGTTTTGAAGTGCTGCATATTTCAACAGCTCCTCAGGTTGTAATGGTGAGTTTGAGGTAGCCCTAGCATAGGATGACCTCTGAGTAGAAGGGGAGGGGGCATTAGACCTGGGGTGGGTCTTGTAGTTGATAAGGGGAGGGGTAGAGGAAGGGAGGGAAGGTTTGGGAGGGGCTTGAGGAGGAAATGAGGGAGCGATGATAGGCTTATGCTGATTTTGAGCAGCTACCGGCTTGTGAGGCACCCATCAACAAGTGACAGTGGACCACGAGCTAGGGTTGGTGTTGCCTTTCCCAGGGTTTGGAATGCCAGGATTGGCTTTGGGATGGGTGGAGGTAGTGGGAGGGGGGGGGAAGCATTTCAGTATCAATGTTAGAGCCTGAGGACTCACCTGGTTTGTCCAGGTTGGGTGGAGGAAGGTGAGAGAGGGTGATTGCTCACACCATGTCCTTGGCAAATTGCAAATCAGAATCCTGGAGATGCCCAGTGATGTCTGAGGGAATAATGGGAGAGCTCTGGGGATGCCCAGGAGCATCTTTAGGGGAAGGAGAGGACATGGCTGGTGCCTTTTCAGCCCAGTGGAGATTATGATGGCCAGTAGACATGGGGGTAGGGGTAGGAGAGAGAGTGTGGGAAGGGGGGAACTGCATGGAGATAAAGTTGTGTAGCTTGAGCTGCTGTCCATTATAAGGGACAGATTTGTTGTGCAATTGATCAGAATGTGCAATGGTTTGAAGGATGTGAATGAGATGGGGAGTGCCTTCAAATGAAGATAGATTGCCTTGTGTGGCCCAGTTTCCCAAAAAGGAAGAAACAAAGCTTAATAAAGAAGTGAGGCAATTAAGCCCCATGATGTCACTGGTATTGGTGATGTCTATATTGAAAAGGGCATTGCCAAGGGTTTCACAGATGGATGACCAATCCATTCCATGGGTTGGCTGCACATCACCATGAGGCTGTGCAGTAGAGGGGGGGGATATGGGGGTGAAGGAGGGGATAGTAGGGAGAGGGTCAGAGGGCTGACTTTCATTCCAAGCAGCTCCTGGGGTGGGCAGGATGAATCCATAAGAGGAAGCAATTGCTTGGACAGGGGATATAATCCTGTGAGATGACAGGGCAATCTCTGGGGATAGGCCGATTTCATCGTGAGCCAGCATGATGGAGGGATGGATGGAATGGGGAGTTGAGAGGCCTTGAGAGCCTTCTTGTTCATCTTCAGCTGCTTCTGCAGAGGAGATTGAAGCAGCATCATCATTGTCCTTGAACTTCATGCTCTTCTCCAAGTGATTGGAGAGAGACTGGTCAGTAGAGTAGGAGCATTTGACTCCAATTGAGGGTGTGGGAGAAGAGGGTTTGTGTAGAAAATCTTCTCTGGTATCATTGAGGACAAATGGTCCTTCAGAGGGATCTTGAGGTTGGGTTGAGATGGGTGCTATGCTGGCACTAGAATGGTGGTGATGAATGATGCCTGATTGGATGCTACTGGCAGTCTTTTTAACACCTCCAAAGAAGCCACTAGATTCCTTGGAGTCTTTCATAGTGATTTAGAATGAGTTTCTGTATTCCTTGTACTACAAATAACTATGCCACTGAAGTGATAGTGGTAGTTACTGAGAAAGGAAAGGTTGCATATGGACCTATCTTCAAACCCAGTTTGGAACACTTGGTCCTGCTAATGTTTATGGACTGTTCACCAGAGCTCTGAAGAAGAGAATCACTGGCAGAAGAGATATTGCAGTTGATATTGCTGAAATGGCAACTCTCTTCACTCAGGTTGAGGAAGCTACTGCTGCCATCCCTGAGGTTCTCAGAGCTATGATTCTTCTTTCAGCTATTCCAGATGATTGGGATTCGGTCTGACAATCATTGTTGACCAACAATACTACAATTGCAGCCTTAACTTGGCGAGTGGTTGCAGATGCTTTAAATGCTGAATGGGCACAAAGGAATGGATGCAACAAAATGTCCACTCACTCTACCAATGCTCAAACTGCTATTAAAGCTAAGCTTCCCAATGACCAGGGCAGTCCTTCCACCTGGAACAAATCTTGTCCAGGTCCACCTTGGAGTTGATTTGTCCCTCAGCCTGTTGGCTGGGATAAAACCTCCAACAGTCCCAAGCCTCAAGGCCAACAAGGCAGCCAGCCTGGTCAATGGCAGACCATCAAGCCAAAGAAGAAAAGGGCTCCCAAAAAGAAGAAGTCCCCTAATGCCTCAGCTAAACCAGCCAATTCCATGGCAGGTTTTGCTGCACCTGCAAAACTAGTGGCAGCACCTCTACTTCCCCCTGCTGGTGCTGGTAGACCTTTTACAGGTCCCAACATGCACCCCTTCAACCTCTTGGATCAGATCCAAAGGCCAGAGAATGCTCCTTGCATTCTACCTCAGGCTCTGGTCCAGCAACACCTAGCCACTACAGTCCTGCAGGATTGTCCCCTGCTTCCCTTACTTTCTCAATGGGTACAGTCCCAGAACCCTGTCCCCATCATCCCTACTTACTCTTCTGCTTTGCAGGAGAAACATAAGTTTGAGGAGTCTAAAATAGAGGTGAGTAACCTCTGTTTTGTTGCCCTTCTTGAGCAAGATTTAATCAATATTGCACAGGAGGTGCAAGAAACCCTCAAGGTGATGAAATGTCAATGAACTGATATGGTGACTAAGTTGTTGGATCAGATCAGACAGGATATGGTGACCTGCACCCAATGCTATCATGACATCAATCATGCCCATAAGCTTCAATGTGCTCCTACCAAATGAAGCATTGTGGAGCTGATTGAGGAAACTCTACTCCTCATGTCACTAGAAGATGCATCCGAGAAAGCGAAAACCTTTGACAAAGACTTCCTGCCACTTCCAGGACAATCTGGTCTTCTTCCACCAGGTCACCTGATCAAGGTAGGCACCTACTCTCGGCATGTCCACATGGGTAAATGGACTAAAAATCTACCCAAGAAGGCCTCACCTTCCATGCAGAAGCCCAAGCAACTGTATGATGTCATTGAAGAAGCCCTTTGTGAACATGAGGAAGAGAAGCAGAGGAAGGCACATGAACTTTGCTTCAAGAAGAAAGCTAAAGTTCAAGGGGAATGCTACATCCCTCACATAAGTCACTTCTATCAAGATCTAATGAACCAATTAATTCATTTTGGTGTCATTAAGGATACTTGCGAAGTCGATAAAAATGTATGTGTTAATCCTATTGGTTGATTACAGCTTATTCATTTCCTTGTTACCCAACAGGGAGAACAAAGCTCTCAAGCCTTGCAAGAGGCTCTTGCTGTTATCAACAAAAACCCTGAAGGTTATCCTTCTGATCCTAAAGATCAAGAATACCTTTACTCAATAGGTTTAACAGAATGTGAATGGGATGAAGCAATGGCACCTTCAACTTTGTCGGTCGATGTTCTGCCTGCACCACCCTCTTCTCCATGTCTTCCTGGAGCATCTCATCCCAATGATGAGATTGATCTCATTAGGAGTGACATTGAAGATTGCCCACCTCTTGTCAATGGCCCATGTCACCTTTCTGACATGGATTACGATGCCAATGACACAAGTGACACTGATAGCAACTTTGAGAAGAAGAAGGCAATGGGGTACATAATCCATATCTTATCACCATCATCAGATGCTGATCACCTCCATACTCAGACCAGTCATGACACTTCCTCTTGGGAAGAAGAAGGGCAAGCTCAGCAAGAAGTGCCACACCAAGGCCAAACATTGCAAGGTTTAGAGGGTCACCCAAGTTGAGCAGAAGGAGGAAGAGGAGATGAGCACCTACTGTCAAGGGAATGGGTACTTAGGTGGCTCATAGATTTGGACAATTTTTGCGATGTATCATGTATGGATTTCATAGTGATGTGCACAAGCACATCTCGCTTTAATGTAATCCATTCCATGCATGAACCACCTAGTCCAAATACCTCTAAGATGAATTATCTTGATAATGAAGGTATAATAAGAATGGATGAGTATAATGCCATCTGGTTATTAGATTCAGGAGCATCAGGCCATTATATGCCACATATGGAAGACTTCATTGACTTCCAATATTACCCTGAACCTATAACCATTTATACAGCTGGTGATCCAATGATATCACTAGGTCACAGTACTATTTTAATTGAAACCATGATCAATACAGATAATGGCACTTGGATACTTAATCATTCATATCTATATCCAGTGCATTACCTACAAGGTAGCAGAGATCAATTGTTATCAGTTGGGCAACTCACTAAACCTGGTGCCAAAATTGAAACAACTGATACTTGCTCATGCATCAATGATTCTCTTGGTGAACCAATACTAGTTGCACAACCACTGATAGGTTGTTCACCTACTCTTCATTATGTAAAGAGTAAAATTATCACATCTCAAAGTGATATGCATGTGTTCACAATGTTATGGACTTCACTTCGTGTCCATTAAACTCTCGGAGCCTTGGTTACAACCCAGATTCTGTGGATCGTATTCAGTTTAACCTTTCTTCCCTTTCCGTTGGACCTTTCCCCTTGCAAATACTTTTATCCATCCTTGTTCTTTCCATCATTTTCCTTATCAGATCTCCTTATCCGATTATCTCGTGTTTTTCCGTTTATCTGTGGCTTTTCCCTTTACCCTTGATTATCTCTCGCTTATCTTGGTTTCTCCATTATCTGATGTTTCACTTCCGCCCCCGTCCTATCGGACGTCCGGACGCTTTGCGGACGGACTCCCTATTCTAGTATCTTCACCGCGGTTATCAGTTCACATGTTTCCTGTATTCTCCTTTGAGTAGTTACTATTGTTTCTCGCTTAACTACTACTCTCCAGACTTTATCCTGACTGCCAGTATATAAGTAGGATCACTACCATTTGTAGTGCTCAGTCAGAATATCAACTTAGATCTTCCTCCTCTCTCCTGCTTGTCCGCTACAAGTCTGCTCCTCAGTCCAGGCTTGTCCTGTCTCTGTCCGTTCACTGTCTGCTCGTCCGCTCGAGTCCGTAGTTGGTCAAGTGAGGCCATCACAGTATCAGAGGGGTGCAACACATAAGTTGAAGCCAAGGCCTCAACCCCGTGTCCGCGCGCGTCCGCCCGTGGTCCGCCCCCATCCGGAGTCAGTTCTTAACAGTATATTCTGACTCAGACCTCTGGTATCGTTCCAAATTTTTATGCCATCTACGACACATAGTGCTGCACGAGCTCAAGGAATTACCATTCCAGAACCTGTTCTCCCCCGCACAAATCGTGAATTCTCTTCAACTCCCGCTCCATATCAATTTTCTTCCACCATGTCTTCTATGGTTACTGCCAAGTCCAGAACTCAAACCTCTGCTGGGTATTCACAAGGAAATTCCGGTGGCCCTCCGGACCCCGGAGACGAGGGTGGTGGTGGTGGCAATGACCCTGGTGAGGACGACGATGAAAATCAAGACCCCCAGGAGATGTTAGCCAATGCTCTTGGCCGCCTCTCCTGTACCCTCCATTCCTTGGAGCATAGCAACTCCGTTGGCCCAGCAAATCCCTCTCGCATGAAGGTCCGAGAACCTGACATGTTCAACGGTTCGGACCCTCTCAAAATCCGCCAATGGGTCTTCCAGTGCCGCCTCTATTTCACTTCAAATGCGCATCAGTTCGCAGAAGATTCTTCCAAAATCTGCTTTGCTATCACGTATCTGTCCGGCACTGCTCTCGACTGGTTCCAAACCATTCTCGGGTCCGAAGATCTTGATTGGTCCGACCACGAGCTTCTCAATAACTGGGAAGTCTTCATCAGAGAAATAGAAACCCGTTTTGGACTTGCAGACCCCACCGGAGAAGCCGCTGAAGAGCTGGACTCTCTCCGGATGGCTAGTAACCAACCTATCCTCAAGTATGACCTCGAGTTCAACCACCTGGCTAGTTTGGTCAGGTGGCCAGACTCGGTCCTTTGCCATCGTTATTATAGGGGTCTTCCAGATCATATTCAGGACTTGATTGCCACTCGGGCGGAGGGTAAGCCCAACTCCTTGGACGAAATGAAAAGGGTCGCTAGTCTTATTGACCAACGTCACTGGGAGCGGCAGCACGAGCGTAAGCGTCATAGTGACCGCTCTGCGCAGCCCCCAAAGAATGACCCTAATCAGAAGAAACCCGGCAATTCGTCCAACAACAACAATAATCAGAAGCCTAACTCGTCCTCCACCAAATCCCCTCCTAATTCCTCTCAGTCCAGCAATCGTCCGAACTCGTCCGGGAACGCTCCGAAGTCATCTCTGGGCAATAAACTCGGCCCGAATGGCAAGCTCACCCCTCAAGAACACCAACGTCACTTCGACAACAACCTCTGTATGTTCTGCAGTGATGCTAACCATCGGGTAAACAACTGCCCATGCAAGGCGTCCGGATCCGGTCCTCCTCCGGGTCCGTCCGCCTCTAATCAGAAGGCCAAAGGTCGGCAGGCTCAAGCCCAAACTGAGGTTCCGGCGAAGAGCCCCTCTCCTTCGAATCCCCCGTCGGGTTCGAAAAAATAGAGGGCAGTCCTCAGGACTCTGCACAGACTGGGGACTGCGTTGAACTCATCTGTGCTACAGAGAGTTTCCGACTCAACGCGTCCGCTCTTTCTGACCCCCATGCTCTTCACGTTCCCCTTTCTTCTCCATCTTTTGCTCCTTCGTCCGCCTCCGATCCGCCTTCGTCCGATGGTACTGTGACTGCCTTGGTGGATAGTGGTTCCACACATTGCTTCATTGATTCTTCCCTTGTTCGTGACTGCTCAATTCCTACATTCCATGTTGCTCCTGTAGAACTTCGACTTTTTGATGGCTCTTCAAACTCGTATATAACTGAACTAGTGAAAATCCCTGTTACATTTCCTACTGGTGAATCAATGACTTTGGACTTCTACGTCACTCAGTTGGACTCGTCTTGCTCTGTGGTTCTCAGTCACAACTGGCTCACCCGCTACAATCCATTGATTGACTGGGTCTCGAACAGTATCTCTTTCCGGCCACAGCAACAAGTCTTTTCAACCCCTGCTCTGACTCTCCGCGCCGTGCTTTCTTCTGCATTTCCGGTCCATCTGGATCCACCTTCCTCTGCTTCTGATCTGGTCCCTCTGTCCTCTGCATCTGATTCCTCCGCTCCGTCCGATTCACCTCCGCTCCATCCTCATATTAGCCTGATCGGTGCTGCAGCCTTCCTGCGTGCATCTCGCCTTCCTGGTTCAGTTTCCTTTACTTTCAACATCCGTTCTCCGTCTGTCTCCACTGGGTCCGCTCAGCCCTCCAAGCCCGTCGATTTGTCAAACGTTCCCTCAGAGTATCATGAATTCGCCGACATCTTCAGCAAGGTCTGCGCGGATACGTTGCCTCTGCATCGTCCGTACGACCTTAAAATCAATCTGGAAGAGGGTGCTAGTGCTCCTATCGGGACCATTTACTCTCTATCCCAGGTTGAGCTGGAAGTGTTAAGGGAATTTATTGATGAACACTTGTCCATCGGCTTCATTCGTCCATCAACCTCTCCGCATGGTGCTCCAGTCCTTTTCGTCCGCAAGAAAGACGGCTCTCTCTGCCTTTGCGTCGACTTCCGTGGACTCAACAAGATCACCAAGAAAGACCATTATCCCCTTCCCCTGATTTCTGACCTCCTTGATTCTCCTCGCAAGGCTCGCATCTACACCAAGATAGATCTCCGTCACGCCTATCATCTCGTCTGGATAGCCGAGGGAGACGAGTGGAAAACCGCCTTCCAGACCTGCTACGGGTCCTTTGAATGGATGGTTATGCCATTCGGACTCACCAACGCTCCGGCAGCCTTCCAGCGCTTCATGAACAACATCTTTGGCAATCTATTAGACGTATGTGTCACTATCTATCTTGATGATATACTGATCTACTCGGACGACATCTCCCAACATAAGCAACATGTCCGGGAAGTCCTCTGTCAGCTCCACAAGCACGGCTTGTACGCGCGAGCAGACAAGTGCGAGTTCCATTCGGAAGCGGTCGAATACCTTGGTTACA
Organism: Podaxis mareebaensis; assembly: GCA_018524725.1. NCBI lineage: Eukaryota > Fungi > Basidiomycota > Agaricomycetes > Agaricales > Agaricaceae > Podaxis > Podaxis mareebaensis. The sequence continues at coordinate 1,237 of JAEUWP010000479.1, read as the reverse complement.
TCTTGTCCCCGGATGGTCTCAAGATGTCTGAAGACAAAGTCAAGATCATTCAAGATTGGCCCGAGCCAAAGAAAGTCAAGGACATTCAGTCCTTCCTAGGTTTCGCTAACTTCTACTGCCGTTTCATTCATGGTTATTCTGACATTGTAGTTCCCCTGACCTGTCTCACCCGCAAGGGTGCTCCCTGGAACTTCATGGCAGAGTGTTGCGAAGCATTCAAGATGCTCAAGAAGGCTTTCACCACGGCTCCGGTCTTGACTCACTGGATTCCGGACTCTCAGATTATCATTGAGGCCGACACATCAGACTACACCCTGGCTGCCATTCTTTCCATTATCGCTCCTGACGGTGACATTCATCCCATTGCTTTCCATTCCTGCACTTTCAATGCGTCTGAATCTAACTATGATACTCATGACAAGGAACTTCTGGCCATCTTCGAAGCTTTCCGCGTCTGGCAACACTATCTTGAAGGCTCCGCCTTACCCATTGATGTGGTCACTGATCACAAGAACCTTGAGTATTTCTCTACTACTAAAGTTCTGACTCGTCGCCAGGCTCGTTGGTCAGAGTACTTGTCACAGTTCAATCTCGTCATCCACTTCCATCCCGGACACCTCGGGACTAAACCGGATGCTTTGACTAGACGATGGGATGTCTATCCTAAAGGGGGGAATAATGGCTACGCCACGGTAAATCCTCACAACTTCAGACCTGTCTTCACTCAAGAGCAACTTGCGGCCTCTGTCCAGGCCACCTCCCTCTTTTCCCCTTCCCTCCGAGCGGCCATGGTCCTCGACTACGAGCAGCTCCATTCCGACATCCTCTCCGCTCTTCCTTCCGATTCCCTTGCTGCTGAGCATATCTCTAACCCCCAAGGTCGCTGGTCCATGGATTCGGACGGTTTCCTCCGCCTTGACGGCCGCATTTACGTCCCCGATTCTAATGACCTCCGCTTGTGAGTCCTCCAGTACAAGCATGATCATATGTTTTCCGGACACTTCGGTCAGAACAAGACTCTAGAGTTGGTCTGCCGTGACTACACCTGGCTGAACGTCTGCTCCTTCGTCAAGGACTTCTGCAAAAGCTGTGTAACCTGTATGCGGAGCAAGTCACAGCATCATCGGCCGTACGGAAACCTCAAGCAACTCCCTATCCCGGATCGCCCTTGGCATTCCATCTCTATGGACTTCATTGAGAAGCTCCCCAAGTCCTCTGGCTTTGATACCATCCTTGT